>APFE031602035.1:16560-92246 GCA_000404065.3 Pinus taeda | reverse complement strand
TTTTTGCTAGAATAGGAATTTCTTTAATGGCTTGTAACAAGGGAATCTTGATACAAACATTCTTCAATTCATCTAGAAAGTCATAGTCAGGCAACAAGATTTGTTTTTCCACTCTTTGTCAATTTGTAACCTTTCAGGAAAAGGAGGTGTGGATGAAGATGCAGGTTGCTCAACTATAGGAGTTGTGGGGGTTAAATCTTTTTCTTTTCCTTTTTGAGTGCTTGGGTTTTGAAGAGATGCTTCAGAACCCTTATTGGCTTCAAGAGAATATTCCTCAGAAATACTTCGCTTTTGAACATCTATAGAAGGTTTATCTAGAACTCTACCTGATCTGAGTTTTACATCGTTGAGAGGAACAATCATATAGGCAGGAAATTGAAATTGTAGACCTTCCATCGTGTAAGCATTTTGAGGGTTTTTATTATTGGGGTTTGGCAATGGCTGAGAAGGAAGTTGATTTGACTTTTGTTGGAATGGAAGCAAGAGTTGAGAATTTGGATTCTGTTGAGAAGGTTGTTGTTGTTGAAATGGCAATGATAGTTGTGGGTTTTGATTTGGAAGTTGTGGAGCTTGTTGTTTTTGAAAAGATGGAGGATATTGATAGAATTGAGAAAATCTCCCATAAGGATTTTGCATACCTTGTATCCATGATTGAAAAGGATTTTGAGGTTGGGACCAAGGTTGTTGCCAAGGATTCCAATTTGGTGGGGGTTGAAAGTTCATAGAGTTGTTAAACCCTTGATTTTGTTGGCCCTGCCAAGGTCTCCTTGCAACAAAATAGAGGGACTTGATTGTATTTGGATCTTCTTGAAAGACAGCTTTGAGCCCAGGGATTGAAGGACAATCCTTAGTCTCATGATTCTCTGAACAAATTACACATGTTTCTACAACTTTTGCATCCAAGGGACATTCCCTTAGAGCATGTTTCTTTCTACATTTTGGGAAAAATATGATCAAAGCTTCAGCTTCTGCTTTTTGCTTATTGTGAATCTTAAGAGTGTCTAGTTGCTCACTAAGACTCCCTAAGATGTCAGTTTTGAATTCATAAAGCATGTTGCCAATCTCAGCCCTACTTACTGATCCAGTTGCAGATTTGTTTGCTCTGATGAGAGAAGGATCTCTAGGCCCTTTTTGAGTTTTAGATTTCCCCCTTGAGATATGGACACATAGCTCTGCTATATCATGAAGTGGAAGTTGAGATATCTCTCCTTTTCCCATCATGTTCAAAATATCTATCCATTCATCTCTAATGGCTTTTAATAGAAGGGCTTTCAAGGTCTCCTCATCTAAGTTACTCATTTTTTCTCTTTTCAGGTTGTATTGAAATCTTTCAAGTAAATCCTCCAAGTTTTCATCTTCTCTTTGCACCATTTTGAATACCTCATCCTTGTGATTGGTGGGCATACAATATTCTAGTTACCTATCCAAAAATGTTTGTTTCATATCATTCCAAGTCCTAATGGATTGAGTGAGTAATCCCATGAACCATTTCAAGGCTGCCCCTTTCAATGTTGAAGGAACAGTTTGAGTTTTTGAGAGTCTTCCAGATAATCATAAGTTCGACACACGACCTCAAACTCAAATAGAAATGTTTCAGGGTCCTCATTTCTTAACCCATGAAAGTTTGGGAGGAGATGGTGAGATGTTTTTCATTGTGGCTCGGGAGTCCTCATCAACTATAGGAAATCCGAATGAGTTATCTCCATCCCTATTTCCCCCAATGTCACCTCTACCTCCTCCATGATTTCCTCCTCCTCTACCTCTACCTCTACCAAATCCGGTTGCTCCTTTTTCTGTCGTGGTAGTTTCCCCGGAGACTTTAGAGTCCTCTGGTTCCTCTACTAAGGGTGAATGAGGAGGAATTTCTCCCTCTTCTTCCTCAGGTGATTCTACTTCTTCAATTACAATTTGTCTCCCTGTAGAAAGAAGGAAATGATCTCTTCCTAATTCAAATTCGATGGATGGTGTGGGAGAGTCAACTACTGCCTCTTGAATTTCAGGAATCCTAGGGCTAGGAGTGTGAGTTGGAGATGATGGAGGTGTCTCTTGTCTATTCCTTGAAGTAGATGGAGTTGTAAAAATTGAACTCTTGGCTCTAGCTAAAAACCTTCCCCTATAATCTCTTGCTCTATGCATGTCATTTTTTTTTATTTTTCTTCAAGTCGGGCTAATAATTCTTTTTCTAATCTTCCAGGTCACTCTAGGTGCAAGAAGAGAGCATACTCAAGAAACTATTAAACCAATAACTTTCTCTTTTCTGATCCTCCAGATCACACTGAGTCCAAGAGGAGAGCATACTTTGAGAGGTTATCAATTTTCCTTCCTTGAAATTTTCTTGTTTTTTTTAGAAATTGGCTACCTAATTTCACTTCCCCGGCAACGGCGCCAAAATGTTTGGTCAATTTAGTGTGATCTAAATTGCTATTTAAAATGTCAACCTAGGGTTCGTAAACTGACGAAGTGAAGTGTACTATATGTACTAGATAACCCTTTCCTTAGTCTTTTGTCGTTTCTGAGTTTTTTAATTTTTTTTGAATTTATTTTTCCCTAATGTGTGATGGCGAGGATGAAAGTGAAGTATGGAGTGTAGACGGTGATGGTTTCTATAGTGATTTTCCCAAACTTGAAAGTGCTCAAAAGAAAGCTTTAAAACAACTGAAATCAATTCTTAAGAGGAAATAAATGCATCAAACAGTGAACTAATGACAATGGCCCAGTATCCTTGCTACTGAATGAAAAGAAAGTAAAAACTAAAAGCAACTCAAACTTGAAGCAAAGCAACTAATTCACACTACTTAAAATCTTCAGATCCTTTACCCTTCAACTCAATCTACCTTGTGGGAAGTAATCATGAACAAGTCAAGCAATATGATATCTAAATGACAAGAAATTAAATTGCATAAAAGAAACTAATCACACTACTTTAACTCTTCCGGTCCTTTACCCTTTAGCTCAATCTACCTTGTGGGAAGAAACCATGAATAAGTTAAGCAATATGATATCTAAATCACACTACAGTTAGTAATATTCTGATTTCTTGCTAATAGAGTCACTTCACTATAGAAAGAAACCATAAACTGGTGAGCAGTATGATATCTAAATAGCAGAAAAATAAATAAGCAAATCACAACTTGGAAAGGACAATGTTGAAATTAAACTTCAGAAAATGAAAGTTAGCAGGAAGGACAAGATGGTCTCATATGCCAATAGTTATCAAAAAGATGAAAATTTTCCCGGGCTGCCTAAGAAAACCTACAGAAATGCACTGATCAGTTGACAGCTATAAGAAAACAAAGGGAAAAATATAAACAGCAGAAACATCAAACAGTATATTATGTACAAGCTAATGATAAAAACAAAAACATAATAAAACTAAATGGAAACTTTACAAGGCTTCAGCGTGTAGGGACCCTCTGCCACTTCAGCTAGTCAACAAGTAATCACACGGATGAACTCAGAAAAGTCTTCTCATGTATTAAAATAGCAACATATAAAAACAGTGGGGTGATAACTAGCAGTTCGGAATTCACATATACAAACAGTTCAGAATTCACATATATCAAAAAGCTTCTTTACAGTGTTCATCAACGCGTTATTTATAATGCCAAAATGCTAAAGCTAATTAAAAAACTCCTATGCTATTAACTGCGTTGCTAAAGAAACGTAGATCCCTTCAGCCAAGATCTAGTGTAACTGTCATCATGTCTCTTAAATCTTCGGAGTGGTAGCTATTGGATTCAGGTCTCGGGAATGATCTCCAGGTGTGTTGGTGCCTTCATGAGCTGAGGACTGTGCCACGTAACATTCACGTGCTCAAAACAGAGACGTGCCACCGCTGAACTCTTTGGTTGGCTTTGTCTTTGACCTTGGTTGACCGTGACCTTCCATGGATGATTTGGCTGATTTGAAGGGACACGTTCCATGTATCCACCACCTGGAGCTTGCCCATGTAGCTTGTTTCAACATAGGACACCTGTAGCACAGCTTTTAACAAAATAGCTGCGAAATCTTGTGTTGGCTGCGGAAACCTGTGCTGGCTGCGGAAACTGACAAGTTTCCGCAGCTGCAGGAACAAAAAAACTAAACCAAACAACAGTCATAAGCCTAGTCAGAAAACCATATAAAAAGTCCTTTCTAGACTATAATGCAATGATTTAACAACTGGGTGGATGAAGTACGTGGAGAAAGAAGGCTGAGAGGGTGTATAGGAAGGTGCAGGTTTGAGGCTCAACAAAGTCTATAGACATAAAAGGATCTCATCTACCTAAGTAAGTGTCTGATGTGACAGGCTACAGCACTCCTTTATAGGAGATTGAAATATGTTTCCTCTCACACCTTAACACTCAGATCATCTAATTTATTTAACTTCTCTAAAGAAACAGTGTATTGCTGGACTGAGTTTTCAACCCTCTTACAAGGATATTATCCACAAAAGCTCTTTTCCAGCTAATACACTAAGCATTCATGAAAAACAAAAGCACACTGAAATTTTAAATGCATGAAAACAGAGTCCATAGAGATGCTTTGAAATCTAATGATCGATCAAATCTTTTACAAGATATTGTTCAATGATCTAGCAATCAAATTCTCAAGCTATCACCATGAATATTATTTGCAAGGGTTTCTAATCAAATCGATAAACTCACAGACAAAGAAATAACATTAAACACTATGCACACTTTTCAAATTCGAAAACGCTATGGAAACGAAATTAAAAGTATACCAATCTCCACGTAGGGCCCGTCCACGCTTCAATGGCACACTTAAGAAACTTCAAGCAATGAGAATGTTAACACATAAGCACTGTAGGAATAAAACGGTGACTGTAACTAAGTTCTGGAGATCGAAATCACATGCAAGAGAAATGTTCTAGAACAATACACAAAGATAATAATCGTTCTAGACAATACAATACGTAGTCTTTATCTGCTTGTCTCCTATCCTATATTCACTAAATTTCCCTCTAAATCGAATGTACATACATTATGCAGATGTTTCTGCTTTTACAAAAGAGTGATTTTTGTCCTTTCTAATCTAAACTGATTTCCAAAAGCGAAACGAAATCAGTTTGGGAAACTATGGCTTTTTGCTACCTTTGTGACCAAAAAGGCTGGGTTTGACCAGCATTAACCATGTATCCAGGAGCATTAGATTTGTTTTTGAATCGATCTTTCACCATGCATGTAAATTCCAGATCACGTTCCTATCCTTTGTTTTGATTTGCCTGCCATGCCACGTGTCAGATCATAAACCATTTATAGGAAGTCATGACATCCTGTCATTTTTGTTGAAAAATTCTAATTTTTAACATAAAAATTCACAAATTAAATTTAATGTAAATTAACAACTATAATGCTTTTGATTAATCAATTTCGATGGATATGAGGGGTTTATGGGAGAAAAATATAGACGGATAATGGATTTCTAGAAGAAAAGGATGGCAAGGAAATGGTACCAACAGTAGCTATGCTAGCTCTGTGGAAGACCAAGGAGAGCAAGACTCACCATGTCATCATCGGCTGTCGTGATTCCTATACTTCCAAGCTCATCCCTGTAGGTGGTGAGCTTGTTCAGATATGTAGAGATTGTGTCACCCTTTTCACACTTGATTTTTCGAAGTTTGTCCTTCATTGCCAGCTTCCTCTGATCGTTATTATTCTGATATAGATCCTTCAATGTTTTCCACATTGAAAACAATGTCTCCTTCCCATGGAGACTCGATAAAATGTGGTCTCGAACTCCCTCCAGAAGAATCCTCCTTGCTCTAGCCGCACATTTCTTCCATTTTGTGAATTCTTGGGCATTAGCAGCTACTGGCTTGGGGACTTCTTGATCAATGAAGTCCTTCAAACCGGTGTCCTCTAATACCACCGCCAGGTGATCCTTCCAGGCTATATAATTTGAGTTGCCATCCAAGGCATCCTCGAGTCTCAAACCGTTGAACGCCATTGGTGAAATTTGAGATGTGATAAGAATTCAATTTCTATAATCAGGAACTTCAAACTTTGAACTTCTCCCTTCTTTGTATATTGTTCTCTGCTTTGATCACCTTTGCTCTGATACCATGTAGAAATTCTCACCGTTGATCACCTGATAATGCAATATACTAAAGAAAAATACTTGATCTACTTCTACAACAAACTTGTGAAAGCTTAATCGATTTTGAGCAAGATCAATTAGAACACATATAACAGAGAATGAGAAATCAATCACACATGAACACAGAAGAATACTCTGGGGAAAGGCTCAGCTAAAACCCCACTATCTGTATTATCATACAAGTGGAAATATCTCTGGATTACACAAAGATTTCGCTCACAAGCTATCCAACTCTCAGTACAATCCCTCAATGTTGCTCATAGACTGAATAGACATAGCATCATTGAGGGATTGTACTGAGAGCTAGATAGCTTGTGAGCTAAAGCTTTGTATAATCCAGAGATATTTCTACTTGTATGATAATACAAATAGCGGGATTTCTAGTTGAGGCTTTCCCCAGAGTATTCTTCTATGTTCATGTGTGATTGATTTCTCATTCTCTGTTATATGTGTTCTAATTGATCTTGCTCAAAATCGATTAAGCTTTTGCAAGTTTGTTTGTAGAAGTAGATCAAGTATTTTTCTTTAGTATATTGCATTATCAGGTAATCTACAGTGAGAATTTCTACATGGTATCAGAGCAAAGGTGATCAGAGCAGAGAACAGTATACAAAGAAGGGAGAAGTTCGAAGTTTGAAGTTTCTGATTATAGAAATTGAATTCTTATCACATCTCAAATTTCACCAATGGCGTTCAATGGTTTGAGACTCGAGTATGCCCTGGATGGCAGCTTGAATTATATAGCCTAGAAGGATCACATGGAAGCGGTATTAGAGGACAACGGTTTGAAGGACTTCATTGATCAATAAGTCCCCAAGGCAACAGCTGCTAATGCCCAAAAATTCGCAGAATGGAAGAAATGTGTGGCTAGAGCGAGGAGGATTCTTCTGGAGGGAGTTCGAAACCACATTATCTCGAGTCTCCATGGAAAGGAGACACCATTTTCAATGTGGAAAACATTGAAGGATCTATATCAAAATAGTAGCGATCAGAGGAAGCTGGCACTAAAAGACAAGCTTCAGAAAATCAAGTGTGAAAAGGGCAGCACGATCTCTACATATCTAAACAAGCTCACCACCTGCAGGGATGAGCTTGGAAGTGTAGGAATTATGACAACCAATGATGATATGGTGAGTCTTGCTCTCCTCGGTCTTCCTAAGAGCTGGCATAGCTACCAAGACTCAGTAAATGGAAGAGAGAAACTGCCAGATTGGGAATGACTATGGTCAAATCTGATGCAGGAGGAGATAAGGAGAAGCACCAGAGATGGATCTTTATCAAAGCATGATGATGAAAAAAATATAGCCTTGGTGAGTAAGGCGAGGAAAGGGAAAGGGAAGGCTTCCCTTTCCAAATCGAGTTCTTCCCATGGTGGGAAGAAGATCGACAAATCTAAAGTTCGATGCTTTAATTGTCATGAGGTGGGCCATTATGCAACAAATTTTCCACAGAAGAAATCCAAGAAGGGATTCTCGAAAGGATTAGCTGGTGAGGCACTAGCCTCATAGTTCGAATTGGACTTCACCCTCATCGCATGCATGGTTTCATCAATGGTGGGTTGTGTTGGGTACCTGGACAGTGTAGCCTCATTCCACATGACCGAAGACAAGAGTTTATTCAATACCTTGGAGGACAAGGACCTCCGGATGCACATAGAGATGGGCAATGATGGAAAGTATCATGTTTCAAGTGAAGGCACAGTTGTGTTTCAGTGGGAGTATGGAGATCCTCTCACCCTGACTAATGTAAAGTATGTTCCTGGACTGAAGAAGAACTTAGTGTTCGTCACTATGTTGGAAGACAAAGGCTATGATGTAGTCTTTAGTAAAGGAAAGGTATTCCTGAGGCACATTGACACTGGACAGACTAAGAGGATTGGGATTCGAGTAAATAATCTCTACAAGCTAGAGATAGATGACTGTGCTGCATTGAGTTCCAAAGCAAAGTTGGTGCAAAGCCAAGATATTGGCTAGCTATGGCATAAAAGATTGGGCCACTTCCACCATGGGGCCTTGAAGATCATGTAGCAGATTTCTACCAGACTTCCCAAGGGTAAACTGGAGCAAGTGGATACATGCAAAGGTTTTACCTTGGGTAAGTATGCAAAATCTTCCTTTCATGATCAAGACAGTCGAGCTGGAGAAATCCTGGAGCGAGTTCATACAGATGTGTGTGGACCATTCTCGACAGCCTCCACCATTAAACAAAGGTACTATGTTATTTTTATTGATGATTTTTCTCATAGATGTTGGATCTACTTCATGCAGAAGAAGGATCAAACGTTCTCAAGGTTTTGTGACTTCAAAGCCTTGGTTGAGAAAGAATCTAAAAAGAAAATAAGGGCCTTGCGAAGCGACAATGGTGGAGAGTATGTCTCTCAACAGTTTAAGGAATTCTGTGCAGCAGAAGGAATTAAACGAGAGTTGATGGCACCCCATAACCCACAACATAATGGGGTGGTCGAAAGGAAGAATAGAATGATTGTGGGAGCAGCTCGGGTGACGCTGCATGACCAAGGCCTACCACTTCATTTGTGGGCTGAGGCATGTAATACAGCAATATACTTGCATTATAGAAGCTCGCATCCTATACTGGGGATGAAGACACCAGTGGAGGCCTTCTCCAGGAAGAGACAAGATGTGAGTCACTTTAGGATCTTTGGACCATCGGTTTATTTCCATGTGACCAAAGATTCCCGGAAGAAGCTAGAGCCAACGACTAAGTTGGGAATACTTGTGGGGTACACTAATACACCCCACAACTATCAGGTGTTCTTGCCTACCAGTCAAAAGACAGTGGTACGTAGAGATCTAAAGTTTGACGAGTAGAAGGCCATGCGAGTTTCCCTTAAGAGGGAGCTCAAGTTGCATGCAGAGCAGGAACTTTTGGTTCCTAAGGAGGAGGAGCCTCAGACTGATGCAGAGTAGCCATATGCAGAGGATCCAGGAGTGGAGATATCCACTCCTTCAGAGTCTTCCAGAGATGGGTAGAAATTCTCAAGGGAAGATGACAGATTGATGATGGATGTGAGAGAGAATGTGGGGCAGCCATATTCTCAGTGAAGATAGAGGAGGTCACCTGAGCAATACGCTAGTTACATGGCCATGGTTGGAGAATGTCTAGAGACCAAACCATCTTCCTTCGAGGAAGCAGTGCAGCAGCCAGTTTGGGTTGATGCTATGGTGGAGGAGTATGACTCCATAATTCAGAACAGTGTTTGGGATGTTGTTCCAAGATCGAAGGACAAGTCAGTGGTGAGTTCCTGATGGCTTTACAAGGTAAAGCAAGTAGTTGATGGGAGTGTGGAGAAAAATAAGGCAAGGTTCATTGCCCATGGTTTCTCACAGGTCAAGGGGATCAACTATAATGAGACTTTTTCTCCTGTAGCAAGGTACTCATCTATCATATCGATGTTGGCACTATCAGCTCAGATGGGTTGGAAGATCCTCAAATGGATGTGAAGACTGCATTCCTCAATGGCAAGATTAAGGAAGAGGTGTACATAGAGCAGCTGTAAGGATTTGAGACCTTCGATCGTGAGTCGCATGTGTGTCAACTCAAGAGAGCTTTGTACAGGCTGAAGCAAACACCTCGTGCTTGGTACACTAGGATCGACAGTTATTTCACCGGATTGGGATTCATAAAGAGTGAAGCGAATGCGAACCTTTACCACATCATGGTAGAAGGTAAGCCATTAATCATTGTTCTTTTTGTTGATGATCTGATATTGACAGGTGATGATCAATTGATCAATTCTTGCAAGGAGGACCTTGCAAGAGAGTTCGAGATGAAAGACATGGGTCTCATGCACTACTTTCTAGGCATGGAAGTGTGGCAGAAGGATGGGAAGTGTTTGTGTCTCAAGGCAAATATGCCAATGAGATACTCAGGAGATTCCACATGGAGAAGTGCAAGCCCATGCAGACTCCTCTACCAGGTAACTGGAGGAAGGAGGATGCTACTTCAGGTGAGGTAGTAGGTGCTACTATTTATTGGCAGCTTGTGGGTTCATTGATGTATTTAGTGAACACATGACCAGATTTGTGCTTTACGTTGAACCAGCTGAGTCAAGCTATGGTTTATCCTACCAAGTTGTTTTGGATGGCAGCGAAGCATTTGCCGAGATACGTCGGAGGCACATCTCAGTATGGATTATGGTACAGACGGACAGAGGGAGCGAAGCTTCAGGGCTTCACAGATGTAGATTGGGCAGGGAGTCCATCAGTTCGGAAGAGAACTTTAGGAGGAATTTTCAACCTTGGTTCAGCTGCAGTTTCTTGGTATAGAAAGAAACAGAGATCAGTTGCACTTAGCTCAGCAGAGGTTGAATACATGGCTGCCAGTCAGGTAGCATGTGAGGCCATTTGGATGCGGAAAATTCTAGTTGGATTGTTTGATCAAAGGATGGATCCAACTGTGATCTACTACAATAATCAGAGTTGTATCAAACTCTCTGAGAATCCAGTATTTCATGACAGGTCCAAGCACATCGATTTCGGTATCATCATCTTCGAGACTGTGTGCTGAAGAGGATCATGTTGTTGCAGTATGTTTCGACCGAGGAGCAGGATGCAGATATTTTGACTAAGGCATTGTCAAAATGAAAATTTGAGTTCCACAGAGATAGGATCAGGGTGATAGATAATCCTTTTCTTGTTGAGAGGGAGTGTTGAAAATAGCAACAAGAAATGCTAAGTATAAAAGTGCTAAAAATGGCATTACTATAAATAGCATTTCGGGATACATTCCAATTTCAGTTAGTCCCTGAACTAAAATTGAGAATTAAAATTCGAAGTTGATCTTAGCAGTTGTTTGAAAAATAATTAATTAATTTATCTTGAGTTAATTAGTTTGAGAAAATCAAACATGAAGTCTATGTGAAGACATGCAACGGTTATCCCTTTGATTGAGGACGTTATCCCTTAATTAAGGAGATCAAGATGAGTTGTACATTGAGTTGTAATTAGTTAGCTCAGCTAACTGAGTTAAGTTCGGTTAGATTAGTTCCAACAGTTTGTGGAACTGATTGTGAGTTCAATTAGTTAATGCATGCATGCATGTAACTAGTGTACTTCAAATAACTAAATATTCTCTCATAAATAACCCATGCATGTCAGTTCAGTCAGAGACCCAGTTGAGATCAGAGGATGGGACAATGTACTATCAGTTGCAGGAATATTCCCTTGAGGATATTTCTTGCATGCAGAAGGTATTCATTCCTTGAGGATTGAGCAGTTATTTCTGAGTTTAGTGAGTTGTGTGAGAGGGGAATTCACACAGGTGGTAGCCAGAGGACCCAGGAGAAACGGCATAAGGAAATAGGAGGCTTGGAGGACTGAAGGAAGGCATATGTTGTGTCTATTCAGTTTATGAGCAACATTGAGGGATTGTACTGAGAGTTGGATAGCTTGTGAGCTAAAGCTTTGTGTAATCTGGAGATATCTCCACTTGTATGATAATATAGATAGTGGGGTTTTTAGCTGAGGCTTTCCCCATAGTATTCTTCTGTGTTCATGTGTGATTGATTTCTCATTCTCTGTTATATGTGTTCTAATTAATCTTGCTCGAAATCAATTAATCTTATGCAAGTTTGTTTGTAGAAGTAGATCAAGTATTTTTCTTTAGTATAATACATTATCAGGTTATCTAGAGTGAGAATTTCTATAGATGCTATGTGTTAGAGTCGGCCTAGTCAATTCCTCCGTCAGGGATCAAAACTCTTTATGAATTTCATGATTAGGTGTCCCGTTCCTCTCTTCCAGTTGCATTTCGCTAGGGACATGCCATGACCTGACGGAGAAAGTCATGCTAGTCAGTTTCCCTCATGTGTGGCCCATGTTGGTTTAGGTCTTGGTCCAAAATCAATGAAATTCATGATAGTCAAGGTCTGGTCCTATTTCAGGACAAAGTCATTTTTTTATAGTTTGAGTCTCTAAATTCATCAGTTTGGTCTTTGAAAAAACATGTCCAGAAACAAGCCATGCAGGCTAGAGGGAGACCTTATATACCTACAGTGCAGAAAGCTTCATCATCACTGCAAGAGACATCGACTCTTCTTCAAAACTCTGTTTTGAAGAAAAGTCAAGAAAGGTCAACTATGACAAAATTTTCCAGAAATCGACAGTTGACATTTTCAGATGCAGTCATGGATGTTAAAGCCAGAGGCCCAGTCACACAATCCCCGCAAGGGAATGCCGAAAATTTCATGAAGAGATCCACAATTTCGAAGAAAAAATGGAAAAAACTGAGTGCTTTAAAAGTCAATAAAATGTTGCAAAACTCAACATTAGAAAGTGGGTTTTTTTAAAGAGGAAAAAATCAAACCAGTTTCTCTCAAGCCTATAAATACATATTGTGGCCCAAAGCAAAGCCATTGTGCCATTAGAGACTTGAAAATACATTGCAGAAGGTGGGACAGTGAGATTCGTGAGCGTTTGAGTGAGTTGGGAGGTGATTTGGGAAGCGCAGCGCACACAGGTAGGAGCGTGGCGCACTCAGCACGCGTGACATATACACAGCCAGCCCGTCGTTGAATGAATACACAGGCGCGACATATATAAGGCGCACGGTGCACACAATCCAACAGCTCAAAAACAATCCAAAACTGCTTCAAATCTTTGTGAAAGCTATCAAATCACGAGGTAGGCCTTTGACACCTCTCCTCCAATCAACTTCGTCAATGTTTAGCTATTTCTAAGATGTCAAGTGAGATCCAAAACATATTGGCCATCCATGCCAATCATCCTCAAAGCAAAAGTGATAATGGGGGTTTGTAAATTTGAAGAATCCACCAAGGTTTTGTTTCCCCTCTCCTCTTCCTCTCACTCCTCATCGTCTTCACTTCCATATCGCCCACATCTACTAAGAAAACCCCTTAGAAACCTCCACTAAGACCCATCCCCTGTTTTCCAAGCAAACTGTATCATTTGACTACGCACGACGCACACACGATGTGGCATGGCGCATACCCGGCGCGCGGCGCACTAGGCAAAGCGCGCGGCGCACAGGCCTGTGAGCCTAAAAAAGGCACCAAATCTCTCAAATTTTTGTAAATTGGCTCTCAACATTGCAAAATTTCCCATAAACCATCTCATCATTAATCCTTAAATTCAAGGAAAAATATATCTTGGTGGCCATGACATCAATGAAAAACTTCTATCAAGCAAACACAAAATGACGCAAAGAATGGCAGATAGCTAGGGTTTTGCTAGAGTAACTTAATTATCAATCATGCTCCTACCCTACCTCTATCAGCTAATTCCTTGGGAGCATTTTCCCCTAATGGTTACCCTAGCTACAGTGCAATCCTATCCCTTTGTCCCCTTACTCATATAGCTCAAGAGTGCCTTAACCCTACCCCACCAAAACCACACCCCAAACACTCCCAAATCCCTGATAAATTTCCCCTCTAAACCCCTATCCCTATTTCATCATTCCCCTCCTGATACTCCCTATTTTATTGTCCCCTTGGTGGCAGATTTGCAGAGCATCTATCAGTTCAGTGGATTCAGAGGGCAACAAAGAAATTCAGGGTACAAACAGCAGTAATGGCACCAGAAACTTCATTAGATTATGAGGGGGAAACCCACAGTGATACAGCTTCAAGAGAACAGGCTCCCTGGAGACCTAGCAGTGGCAAACATGTTAGGGATGAACCAAATACCCTCACGGAGTTGCAGGCATGCCCTCTCGCTATGTCTTATTTCCAGCACTTGCCATGTTTCGAATTTTGTCAGAGGGTGGCAAATGTCAAAATTCATCATGAGTTGGCCCGCCTCTTTGCACTTCACCTACATGGAGGACAGTCTATCTTGGCAGGGGTCACTTTCACATTGACACCCGAAACCATATGAGTGGCAACAGGCATACTGAACGTTGGAGAACAGTGGCACAAGAAGATGAAGGTGAACAGGGAACTTTATAAGCCTTACATAAAAGCCAGTTGTTTGAGTCAGCTCACGAGAGTTTTCCCATTCAGATTTCTGAGAGATGATTATGCTCCGCTCATGAGATTGATCATGAAATACTTCAGATGCGAGGGGAGGTTTTCTTGCCTTTATGCCTATCACATCAGGTTACTCATGCACTTCACTAGCATACGTATGATGAACCTCCCATTTTTCATTTGCGGGAACATAGAGAGGACGAGAAAATTCATGCAGCACAAGAGCCCTCGGCAGCAACTCAATAGCGTATATCACTTTGCTCTTATCCACATTTTGGTGGACCATCAGTTGGGATTGCAGGGCATTGCTTGGGAGGACTTCATCTCTCGTGACTTCTTCAGCACTCCACAAGTAGTATCAAAGGAAAAAAAATGAGATAGGGGGTACTTCTCATCAGCATGAGCACCATGAGACCATTGTGGTGCCATTTTCCATCACATATCAAAGAGGCTATCTGAAAGGCACCAGGGCTTTGTTTGCAGTAGCAAAGCGAGTGTTATCTCCACCTCGGGTGGAAGGGGCCTCACTTCCGGCATCGACGACACAGGAACAGGACAGAGGTAAGGAGCTAATGCATGAGGAGGGGCCTTCGGGTGAGCCATCAGGTGCTCAAGGGACCGATGTCATCCTCATTCCGGATGAAGAGACAGAGGGAGAAAATGCCAAACTTAGGATGATTATTCAGGAGCAGGACACAGAAATCAAAGACTTGATACTCAATTTCGAGAGGGCCAAATGGGTCATCAAATATCTGGAGCAGAGGAACAAACAGATGGAAGACCATCATGTGATCATGGAGCTGCAGAACATCCGTGACGATCGCCTAACTGCCCAGCAGAGGAGGATTGAATTCACTTCATTGGAGCAACAGGTTATGGATGATCATGAGTCTGTTCTTGAGAGAGTTAAAATGCACCTGGAAAACATGTTGAACAAGGCTGACAAAGACAACACACTGCTGAGACACATGGCTCGTCATTACAGGGCACGGAACTTGAGTTTGAGAGCCCGAATAAGGAGTTTGAAAGCAAAACTAAGGAAAACCACAAAAAGGGAAAAAAGGGAAAAAGAGTAAGATAGGCTCAAGATCTTGGCTGAGGCCTCCTTGACTCAGCAAAGCACCCCATAGAGAACTTCCAGCCCAAATCTCAAAAAATTTGGGCAAATTTTGGGCACAAGGAAATTTTTTGGGCGAAAAATAGGGATTTTCTCCCTGTGCATCGCGCACCCTGCGCGGCGCTAAAATTTTAGCACTCCAATCGAGAAAAGGTTTGCATTTTTGGATTCAACATCGAAAAATACATCTACTGGTGTCCGGGCTAGAAATTTTGATAAGTTTTGGGTCTCCTAAAGGTCAAAAAACACCCAAAAATGGCCTTTCTGCCACTTTTTGGACACACAGGAAACAGTCTTGGGAGAATGAATATTTGGAGGGGCAAATGAGCTTCAAATTCAGAAATTCCAATGGGGTTAAAAAGTAGACAGGCCAAGCTTTCCAACAAGCCCACTTGGGCACATTTTGGACATCTGCAAGTGCCCCAAAACAGGCCCAAAAGTAGCGCGATGCACAGAGAAAAGCGCGCGGCGTACAGAGGAAATTTTGCCCAGTTTGCTCCCGTTTCGCGAAATTTCGGGTCGTGACTTCTCCAAGTGGGCCCGGTCATCTACACTTCAGTTTTTTGGCACCAAAAATGGCATTTAAAGAGTTTTCTCTCCAAATGGGCATCCATCCAAGTGGCAAAAGAATGCAAAGGGTCACCCCAGCCAAATGTCATGCTTGAGAGCGCTGCACCTGTAGTTGATGGTTGGCTCTCCATCTCCATTTCGAAATGATTTGAGTAACTTCCCAACCCCTGGGTGTTCTATCTCTTCCTAACACATTCTATATATTGTATGCAAGTTATTTGCAAAGGGTTGGTTGGCTTGTAACTTATGGGAGACTGTGGGAAAGAAACTTTGTTTCTGCATTGTATATTTTTACAGAGAATTAATGAAAGGTAGCGGCTCTGTTTCATGAGATTCCTGTGGTTGTGAGTATAGCAAGTGTTTCTCTTATGTTTCATATGTATATTGTTATGTTTTGTATTCCATTTCGCATTCATTTCTGGTGAAATTTTTCGAGTGAGATCAAGTAGAATTCAATTCTATTGCTCTACGTGTGGGAAAATTTCATGTGCACTGTTTCATTCTTCTGTTGAAAAGGATTCATGTTGTCCATGCTCTTTTCACCTTCTTAATCAATCTCTCCATCTCCTTGTTATGTTCCATAGTTTCATTTCGTATTCATTTCTGGTGAGATTTTTCGAGTGAGATCAGGTAGAATTCAATTCTATTACTCTACCTGTGGGAAAATTTCATATACAGTGTTCATTCTTCTGTTGAAAAGGATTCATGTCACCCATGCCCTTTTCACCTTCTTAATCAATTTTTCCATTCCGCCATATTTTAAGACTAAATTGCTATGCTTTCAGCCTACCTTGCCTCACGAAATAATCTATACCTTCATGTTAAATTCTCTGTTCATTGAAGTCGAGTGGTCCCATAACATCCCAGAAACACAGTCATTCACAAAAATCACTCCTTATATTCATTTCCACTTACTAGCCTAAGATAAATCGATTGTTTGAAAGTCATCTCAGTCTTTTTCGTTCATCTATTCACTGAGTGTGACTCGGAGAGAGCCCTCTCTTGTTCTGGTAGGGCTAGCTACCAGACTGAGCGTGGTTTGTGGTTACCCTGAATTTTTCCTTCCTTCAGCCTGAGGCAGATTTAGGTGCTAACATAGTGGTGACTCCACTGGGGACAACTAAGTTTGAATCAAATCCCCGTGTTTCTTAATAATTTTAAGCTCCTGGATGATGAGCTTAGGATTGGAAAGGTTGAGCAAGTTGGTTGTGTCCTGTGATTTTTCTCAATAGCACGCTGGCTTTGAGACGATATACCAGAGCCAATCCAGACCCGGATCCTCCTCATATCTTCGAAAACCCCAATTTGATCCATAGGCTCCTTCGTCAAGAGAGCACCATAACTCTCGTGTTCAAATCCCATTCATGTCCCGACATTTTTTAGTATCTTTAAGAGCTTGTGTTTGACGAACGGTTTGAGATATCATTGTTTGAGTCTAAATCCGAAAGGGCTGTTGATTATACTGTCCCCAATCCGTAATTTCTTGTAGACCTCGAAACAAAGAGAGCTAATAGATTAATTGATAATTACATTGCGACACCGCTCCAAAATCCAATTGCAAGCCCCTTGCAAACTGTGCACACTCCTCCAACACCTCCAAGGCCAAATCCACCAAAAATGATGGTTGCATGTTTTGTACCCCTTTTTCTACCCCAAGTTCTAGATGATATGCCCGTTGATTACCAAAGCAAAATCCCATTCTTTGATGGCTCTCCTAGCGGCATTACTGCGCAACAACACGTGGAGCGGATGACAGACTTCTGTGAACTTTATGATATCAATGTGGAGAATGTGTTAATGAGGCTCTTTGTACAAACATTTGTAGGTGAGGTGAAGAAATGGTTCAGAGGTTTACTGGCTACACGTATCGCCACCTTGGTAGACCTACATAGACAATTCTTGAACCGCTGGGAAGTGAAAAAGAACCCTCTTCAAATTCTGTCTGAATAAGAGCAAATCAAGAGAAACGTTGGTGAGTTAGTCCAAGATTATTGCATGAGATTCAATACAGTGTACAATGAAATTCCAGATGATGTAAGGCCACCCGTGAGACTAGCCATGGTGAAATTACCGGATGGTTTTGATGCTGATATGGCTTATCAATTGAGAGAAAGGGAACTGGCCACAATGGAAGACATGCAGAGAATTGCGGTCAGCATTGAGGCGAACCTGTTGTCCAAAAGAGCTAGAGCGAAAGCAGAGAAGAAAACCATTGTGAAAGAAGAATCTTCTGCAATGGATCAGCTTCTCAAAAAGATAGAACAAATGCTTGAAAGGGTAAGACTTGACAAGCCAGAATCAAAAGTGAGGAATCCTAACTTTCGTGGTCAACAGCAGCCACAGTATAGGATAAGAAAGAGAGATCACCGAACTCAAGAGAAGGCTGCACAACAGCTGGTACAAACACCTTTGCAGCAGAATTTTGTTCATGGACTAGAGTCAGACGAGGATTGGAATGTAATAGGTGAAGAAAACCATCTCTTTATTCCAGATGAGTTGCCTACTTACATTACCAAAGAAGAAGAATGTGCAGTGAATTCAGCTGCACACCAAGACACTGATTTTATTCTTGCTAACGACAATGTGTTGGAAGAAGAATCAGAAGAATATCAAAGGGGTTATATGAATTCTCTGTCTGCACAACAACAATGATATTCACTTAGAAACGGAGATGTGTCAGCCATACCAATTCAGAAAAAGAGGGAGGGTGAAAAAACAAAGAATGATTTATCAGCTACACAAAGAAAAGGAAAGGAGGCGGTTGGTCCATAGAGCAGCAAATCAAAACCTACAGAACAATCACAGCAACCTGCCACCTCAAAGGAAGAGGAAAGGAAAGAGATCCCAGTCAAGGAGGTATAAAAAACTCCCACTTTTAGCCTAGAGAACGAGATTTCCAAGTTAAAGGTATCCATCCCCTTGACTGAAGTAATGAAGAACAGCAGTTATAAAGGACATATTTCTAAAATGTTGAATTGGGACCCAATGTCCGACATTGTAAATGTAGAAGAGGATCAGCCTGAAATGATTTTTGGACCAGAATCAAATGGTGGGTCTCGTGACAATGAGGTGCCACCTTTCTACATCAGTGTGAGGTTGCATGATTTCATTTTACATAATGCCATGTTCGATTCCGGAGCTTTTCAAAATCTCATGCCCAAGGCTATCATGGATAAGCTTGGTCTGGATATCACTTGACAATATCATGATCCCTATTCATTCAATTCCAGCAGAGTAAGACGTATAGGTCTCATCAAAGACTTGGTTGTGAGTTTGGATCAGCTTCCTATGAAAAATGTCCTGATGGATGTGGTGGTAGCAGATATTCATCCAAGGTTTGGCATGCTTCTTTCCAGGTCTTGGGTAGCAAAATTGAAAGGGACACTACAGCTGGATTTCTCCTATGCAACAATCCCAGTGTTTGGACAAATGAGGAAGTTATATCGGGAACAAAAGATGAAATATATGATCACAAGCAAGGAGAAACCGAAAAATCATCCCATTAACTATGTACATACAGATTTAGAGTCTTTTGTTTCGTTTTCAGATAGTTTAAATGAGATAGATAGTCAGATGGTAGAAGCAGACAACATTCCGGAAATAACAGAAAATTTCAGAGAAATCTTGAAGAGAGAAGGACAAGAAAAGCAGCAAAAGATTGGGCAATCGGCTGAAAACGATGGACAACAAGCAGAAAAAGCACGACAAACAGATTTTCAGCACTTACAAGAGGAGGAAGAAGGCTTGTGGACTATGGATTTCGATGGAGTAGTAGGGAATGATGGTGTCGGTATTGGTATTTGGGTACACAGTCCTTTCTCCACCGCAAACAAAGTGCCTAGCAGCGTGAGAGTTTGCTCTTACAAGTTGGCCTTTGAATGTTCAAATAATGAAGCTGAATATGAAGCTCTGATTGCTGGCCTGAAGATTCTTAGAAAGCTAAATGCAAAAAGGATTTCGGTATATGGCGACTCCGATTTGGTAATAAAACAGGTCAGAGGTGAGTATCAAGCAAAACATCCTAGGATGCGGGCATATCGTAATACAGTTTTAGACATCTTGAAGTTATTTTCAGAATACACCTTGACATGTGTGTCTCGTATACAAAATAGTATTGCTGATGCTCTTGCCAAGGCAGCGAGCAGCTTGAAGATCCCCATGAACTCCAACAATAAATTTGAAATCCATGTCAAGCACCGTCCAACCATTCTAGACAATCAACGACATTGGAAAGTGTTTCAAGATGACGAGGAGATTAAATATTTTCTTCTCAACAAAGGCAAGTTCGAAGAAACCTCAATCGATGTGGAAAATGATGAAGACAAAGGGAATGGTATAGATGAAGTGCAGATCAATCAAATGGACGTAATGCAGCTGAAGAATACCATCATTCCTAAGGGCTTGATACCTCTAGAAGAACTTTTTGATCAGGATGATGTAGCCCGCAAACCAACATTGCAGCCAACAGAAAAGGGTGTAGAAGAGGTCAACATCGGTACAACTGCCAATCCAAAGTTGGTAAAATTGTCTAAAGCATTACCACCAAAGATCAAAGACAAATATATCAGTTTGATGGCTTCATTTGCAGATGTATTTTCTTGGGATTATTTTGATTTAAAGACCTATGATACAAATATCATTCAACATACGATACCTATCGAGCCCAACCAAAAACCATTTAGACAAAAGCTGAGGAGGATAAATCCAAAGTTGCTGCCATCCATCGAAAAAGAGGTAAATAGGTTGTACAAATCAGGTATCATTGTACCCATCAGATTTTTAGATTGGATATCTAACTTAGTGCCTATACGTAAGAAGACCGGTGAGATTCGCCTATGCATTGATTTCAGAAATCTAAATAAGGTCTCATTGAAGGACAACTATCCGCTGCCCAAGATGGACCATATACTTCAGCGAGTAGTGGGGGCGTCTCGTATGTCGCTGCTTGATGGCTATTCCGGATATAACCAAATTTCCGTCCATGAAGATGATAGAGACAAGACAAAATTCACCACTCCATGGGGAACCTTTCACTATGCCAAAATGCCATTCGGTTTAAAGAATGCAGGTGCCACATTTCAGCGGGCAATGGAATTGGCGGTTGAAAATGAGAAGGAAATGTTTTTGGTGGTGTACTTGGATGACTTGATGGTGTTTTCAAAGTCTGATGAAGAAAACATGCATTACCTGACAGTTGTCTTTCAAAAATGCCAGAAATATGGTCTATCGCTGAATCCTAAGAAGAGCTTGTTCGCCATGGAAGAAGGAAAATCACTTGGGCACATCATTTCAAAAGATGGCATTCGTATAGACCCAACACGTGTGCAAGCAATTTTGCAAATCGATTTTCCCAGAAACAAAAAGGAAATACAATCATTCAATGGTAAGATGAATTTTCTGCGTCGTTTTGTACCCAATCTTGCAGAACACTTGAAAGAAATGACCAACATGCTTAAAAAGGATAGCCAGGTGAAATGGATAGACGAGGCGGCAAAATCTTTCAACTTGATCAAATTGGCCCTTTCTTCAGCTCCAGTTCTAGTAAGCCCGGACTATACTCAGGATTTCATAGTATTTTCTTTTGCTTCGGAGCATACTATGGCAGCAGTATTATTGCAGAAGAGAGAGGGTCATGAAAGAACCATTTCATTTTTCAGTAGAGCTATAAGAGACACAACTTTAAAGTATAACATCATTGAGAAGCAAGCCCTGGCCTTGGTGAAGGCATTGAAAGATTTCCAGGTATATATCCTACATTCTCACATTCTGGCCTCTGTTCCTAATACTGCTATAAAAGATGTTTTGGTACAGACCGATCAGAAAGGGAGAAGAGGCAAATGGATTGTAGCCTTGCTAGAATACGATGTGGAGATAAATCCTACAAAGTTGATCAAAGGACAGGGGTTGGCGAAGCTAATGGCTGAGTCAAATTTGCATGCATTGGACATAAATCTGATCTCTGCCATGACCGATGATAATGAGGAAGGAACTTCAATTCAGGTATTCGAAATGTTTGCGTTGTCCCCATGGTATTCTGATATAATATATGTGCTGCAAAATCTATCACCACCGCCTGGCATGACTAGAAACAAAGCGAGAACATTCACATTGAAGGCTGCAAAGTTTTGCATCTTAAATTCTGCATTATATTGGAAAGACCCCAGTGGCATTCTGTTAAATTTTTTGGTGGAAGAGGAGGCAAAAAATGTCATGGAGGATTTCCACGACGGAGAATGTGGAGTTAATCTTTTTTGGAAGTCAACAGCAAACAAGATTTTGAGAGCAGGATACTACTGGCCTACTTTGTTTGCCGATGTACATAAAATGGTCAAGCGCTGTCATAAATGTCAGATTTCCGAAGGGAAATAGAAATTACAGCCTCTGCCACTTAAACCTATTGAAGTGAGCGCTCCCTTCTAGCAGTGGGGATTAGATTTCATCGGGGAAATTGATCCCGCCTCTTCCGGATAGCATAGGTGGATTCTTATAGCGACGGACTATTTCACAAAATCGATGGAGGCAGCCCCTACCAGACAAGCGATGGACATGGTAATCATTTCATTTCTTGAAAATAACATCTTGTCTCGCTTTGGTTGTCCCAACAAATTAATCATTGATAATGCAGCAGCGTTTAAATAAAAAAGGATGGTAGAATTTTGTCATAAGTATCACATAATTTTGGGTCATTCAACCGCCTATCATCCACAAGGCAATGGGTTGGCTCAATCTTCAAATAAATCTTTGGTCAACATCATCAAGAAGCTGCTGGAAATAAATAAGAAGAGCTGGAACAAGAGGTTGGTTCATGCGCTTTGGGTAGATCGTATCACTCACAAAAAATCCATTGGTATGTCACCATTTGAGCTTGTTTATGGAGTGGACACAGTATTTCCCACTTCTCTTGCTGCCCCGGTGATCAAACTCCTTCAGGAGGCTGGCAGTGAGGAAGATCCTATGTAGAGAAGGCTGAATCAAATGATCCACTTACAACAAATAAGAGAAGAAGTCTTCAAGAACACATCCAAATTGCAAGATAAAATCAAGAAAGTTTATGATAGAAAGGCAAAGATGGATAGATTTCAGGTGGACGATGTAGTGCTGAAATGGGATGCAAGAAACGAGGAGAAAGGCAAGCACGGAAAGTTCGAAAATTTGTGGAAAGGTCCTTTCAAGATCACAACATACAGGGGTCAGAATGCCTTTCTTCTGGAGGAATTAAGTGGAGAAGATTTTCCTGGAAGGCCGATCAATGGTCGGCTGCTCAAACGGTATCACTGTTGATCTATGAACATTGCTTCCACTGTCATTGTAAATACCATTTTTTTTCAATTTGGTTCTAGTCTGTAAAGTCAGTTTTTGAGTTATTTTAATGTCACGTTTGAGTAAGTCTTTTGGTCTTTCTGTTTTATAAATAATTCAGAGTCCCGTACTGTTTATCAAGATTATGACTCCATGGCCCAATGGACAAAAAAAAAAGGCACTGTCTAGCTCCTCCAGAGATCTGTTGTTCTTGGCACCTCCAAGGAGTTACCATCCCCCATTGGAGCCAATGTTAGAGTTGGCCTGGTCAAGTCCTCCTTCAGGGATCAAAACTCTTTATGCATTTCATGATTAGGTGTCCCGCTCCTCTCTTCCAGTTGCATTTCGCTAGGGACATGCCATGACCTGACGGAGAAAGTCATGCTAGTTAGTTTCCCTCATGTCTGGCCCATGCTGGTTCAGGTCTTGGTCCATAATCATTGAAATTCATGATAGTCAAGGTCTGGTCATATTACAGGACAAAGTCAATTTTTATGTTTTTGTATAGGAAACCATCAAACTGGTCTGTGAAACAACATGTCTAGAACAAGCCATGCAGGCCAGGGGGAGACTTTATATAGCTATGGTCCAAAAAGCTTCATCATCACCGCAAGAGACATCGACTCTTCTTCAAAACTCTGTTTTGAAGAAAAGTCAAGCAAGGTCAACTATGACAAAATTTTCCAGAAATTGACAGTTGACATTTTCAGATGCAGTCATGGATGTTAAAGCCAGAGGCCCAGTCACACAATCCCCACAAAGGAATGCTAAAAATTTCATCAAGAGAGCCACAATTTCGAAGAAAAAATGGAAAAAACATAGTGCTTTAAAAGTCAATAAAATGGTGCAAAACTCAACATTAGAAAGTGGGTTTTAAAGAGGAAAAAATCAAACCAGTTTCTCTCAAGCCTATAAATACATATTGTGGCCCAAAGAAAAGCCATTGTGCCATTGGAGACTTGGAAAGACATTGCAGAAGGTGGGAGAGTGAGATTGGTGAGCGTTTGAGTGAGTTGGGAGGTGATTTGGGAAGTGCAGCGCACACAAGCAGAAGCGCGGTGCACACACCGCGTGCGACACATACACAACCAACCGGCCATTGAACGAATACACAGGCACGGTGCATATAAGGCGCGTGGTGCACTGGGAAGAGCGCGCAGCGTACACAGACCAACAGCTCAAAAAAAATGCAAAACCATTTCAAATCTTTGTGAAAGCTATCAAATCACGAGGTAAGCCTTTGACACCTCTCCTCCAATCAACTTGGTCAATGTTTAGCTGTTTCTAAGACCTCAAGTGAGATCCAAAACATATTGGCCATCCATGCCAATAATCCTCAAAGCAAAAGTGATAATGGGAGTTTGTAAATTTGAAGAATCCACCAAGGTTTTGTTTCCCCTCTCCTCTTCCTCTCACTCCTCATCGTCTTCACTTCCATATCCCCCACATCTACTAAGAAAACCCCTTAGAAAACTCCACTAAGACCCATCCCCTGTTTTCCAAGCAAACTGTTTCATTTGACTGCACGATGCGCACACACAATGTGGCGCGGCGCACTCAAGGCGCGTGGCAGACTAGGAGCCCGGCCACAGTGTTAACTTCACACTGGCGCAGCGCACAGGCCCGTGAGCCTAAAAAAGGCACCAAATCTCTCAAATTTTTGTAAATTGGTTCTCAACATTGCAAAATTTCCCATAAAACATCTCGTCATTGATCCTTAAACTCAAGGAAAAATATATCTTGGTGGCTATGACATAAAAAAAAAACTTCTATTAAGCAAACACAAAATGACGCAAAGAATGGAAAATAGCTAGGGTTTTGCTACAGTAACTTAATTATCAATTATGCTCCTACCCTGCCTCTGTCAGCTAATTTCTTGGGAGAATTTTCCCCTAATGGTTACCCTAGCTACAGTGCAATCCTATCCCTTTGTCCCCTTGCTCATATAGCTCAAGAGTGCATTATCCCTACCCCACCAAAACCACACCCCAAACACTCCCAAATCCCTGATAAATTTCCCCTCTAAACCCCTATCCCTATTTCATCATTCCCCTCCTGATACTCCCTATTTTATTGTCCCCTTGGTGGCAGATTTGCATAGCATCTATTAGTTTAATGGATTCAAAGGGCAGCAAAGAAATTCAGGGTACAAACATCAGTAATGGCATCGGAAACTTCATAATATTATGAGGGGGAACCCACAGTGATACAGCTTCAGGAGAATAGGCTCCCCGGAGACCTAGGAGTGGCAGACATGTCAGGGATGAACCAAACACCCTCATGAAGTTGCAGGCATGCCCTCTCGCTATGTCTTGTTTCCAGCACTTGGCATGTTTCGAATTTTGTCAGAGGGTGGCAAATGTCAGAATTCATCATGAGTTGGCCCACCTCTTTGCACTTCACCTACATGGAGGACAGTCTATCTTGGCAGGGGTCACTTTCACATTGACACCCGAAACCATATCAGTGGCAACAGGCATACGGAATGTTAGATAACAGTGGCACAAGAAGATGAAGGTGGAGAGGGAACTTTATGAGCCTTACAGAAAAGCCAGTTGTTTGAGTCAGCTCACGAGAGTTTTCCCATTCAGATTTCTGAGAGATGATTATGCTCTGCTCATGAGATTGATCATGAAATACTTCAGTTGTGAGGGGAGGTTTTCTCGCCTTTATGCCTATCACATCAGGTTACTCATGCAGTTCACCAGGGTGCATATGGGGAACCTCCCAATTTTCATTTGCGAGAACATAGAGAGGATGAGAAAATTCATGCAGCACAAGACCCCTCGGCAGCAGCTCAACAACGTATATCACTTTGCTCTTATCCAGATTTTGGTGGACCATTAGTTGGGATTGCAGGGCATTGCTTGAGAGGACTTCATCTCCCATGAATTCTTCAGCGCTCCACAGGTAATATCAGAGGCAAAACATGAGATAGGGGGTACTTCTCATCAGCATGAGCGCCATGAGACCACTGTGGTGCCATTTTCCATCACATATTAGAGAGGCTATCCGAAAGGCACCAGGCCTTTGTTTGCAGCAGCAAAGCGAGTGTTATCTCCACCTGGGGTGGAAGGGGCTTCACTTTCGGCATCGACGACACACGAATAGGACAGAGGTAAGGAGCCAATGCATGAGGAGGGGCCTTCAGGTGAGCCATCAGGTGCTCAAGGGACCGGTGTCATTCTCATTCCGGATGAAGAGACAGAGGCAGAAAATGCCAAACTTAGGATGATTATTCAGGAGTAGGACATAGAAATCAAAGACTTGATACTCAATTTCGAGAGGGCCAGATGGGTCATCAAATATTTGGAGCAGAGGAACAAACAGCTGGAAGACTAGCATGTGATCATGGAGCTGCTGAATATCCATGAGGATCGCCTAACTCCCCAGCAGAGGAGGATTGAATTCACTTCATTGGAGCAACAGGTTATGGATGATCGTGAGTCTGTTCTTGAGAGAGTCAACATGCACCTGGACAACATGTTGAAAAAGGCCGACAAAGACAATGCACTGCTGAGACACATGGCTTGTCATTACAGGGCACGAAACTTGAGTTTGAGAGCCTGAATAAGGAGTTTGAAAGCAAAACTGAGGAAAGCCACAAAAAGGGAAAAAAGGGAAAAGGAGCAAGATAGGCTCAAGATCTTGGCTAAGGCCTCCTTGACTCAGTAAAGCACCCCATAGAGAACTTCCAGCCCAAATCTCAAAAAATTTGGGCAAATTTTGGTCACAGGGAAATTTTTTGGGCAAAAAACAGGGATTTTCTTCTTGTGCGTCACGCACCCTGCGCGGCGCTAAAATTATAGCACTCCAATCGAGAAAAGGTTTGCATTTTTGGATTCAGCATCGAAAAGTACATCCACTGGTGTTCGGGCTAGAAATTTTGATAATTTTTGGGTCTCCTAAAGGTCAAAAAACACCCAAAAATGGCATTTCTGCCACTTTTTGGACACACAGAAAGCAGTGTTGGGAGAATGAATATTTGGAGGGGCAAATGAGCTTCCAATTTAGAAATTCTAGTGGGGTTAGAATGTAGACAGGCTAAAATTTCCAACAATCCCACTTGGGCACATTTTGGATATCTGCAAGTGCCCCAAAATAGGCCCAAAAGTAACGCAACACACAGAGAAAAGCGCGCGGTGCATAGAGGAAATTTTTCCCAGTTTGCTCCCGTTTCGCGAAATTTCGGGTCGCGACTTCTCCAAGTGGGCCCAGTCATCTACACTTCGGTTTTTTTTGCACCAAAAGCGGCATTTAAAGATTTTTCTCTCCTGATGGGCATCCATCCAAGTGGCAAAGGAATGCAAAGGGTCACCCCAGCCAAATGTCATGCTTGAGAGCGCTGCACCTGTAGCTGATTGTTGGCTCTCCATCTCCATTTCGAAATGATTTGAGTAACTCCCCAACCCCTAGGCGTTCTATCTCTTTCTCAGACATTCTATATATTGTATGCAAGTTATTTTCAAAGGGTTGGTTGGCTTGTAACTTCTGGGAGACTGTGGGAAAGAAACTTAGTTTCTGCATTGTATATTTTTACAGAGAATTAATGAAAGGCAGTGGCTCTATTTCATGAGATTCCTGTGGTTGTTTGTATAGCAAGTGTTTCTCTTATGTGTCATATGTATATTGTTATGTTTTGTATTCCATTTTGCATTCATTTCTGGTTAAATTTTTCGAGTGAGATCAGGTAGAATTCAATTCTATTGCTCTACCTATGGGAAACTTTCATGTACACTATTTCATTCTTCTGTTGAAAAGGATTCATGTTGTCCATGCCCTTTTAACCTTCTTAGTCAATCTCTACATCTCCTTGTTATGTTCCATAGTTTCATTTCGTATTCATTTCTGGTGAGATTTTTCAAGTGAGATCAGGTAGAATTCAATTCTATTGCTCTACCTGTGGGAAAATTTCATATACAATGTTCATTCTTCTGTTGAAAAGGATTCATGTCACCCATTCCCTTTTCACCTTCTTAATCAATCTTTCCATTCCGCCATATTTCAAAACAAAATTGCTATGCTTTCAGCCTACCTTGCCTCACGAAATAATGTGTACCTTCATGTTAAATTCTCTGTTCATTGAAGTCGAGTGGTCCCATAACATCCCAGAAACACAGTCATTCACAAAATCATTCATTATTTTCATTTTCACTTACTAGCCTAAGATAAATAGTTCGTTTGAAAGTCACCTCAGTCCTTTTCGTTCATCTATTCACTGAGTGTGACTCAAAGAGAGCCCTCTCATGTTCTGGTAGGGCTAGCTACTAGACTGAGCGTGGTTTGTGGTTACCCTGGATTTTTCCTTCCTTTAGCCTGAGGTGGATTTAGGTGCTAACAGCAGTATCAGTACAAGCTACAGCAAGTTCGAACCGAAAGTCTGAGGCTACCCTAAAGGATTTAGCCGATTCTTATTTACACCGAATAGCATCTCGAGAGAAAATTCTTCCATACACATATGTAGTAAGGTGGGTAGTTGAGGAAATCCCGGTTACAAACAGAACATTTTGTACAATCGACGGGAGAGTCTTCAGTTCGTTTCAACCCAATGATTTGAGACAAATGTACCATTTGCCTGAACCATAGAAGAAGTATAACAAAGCATTTCTGGAGAAGTTCAGAGATGAAAACGAAACTGAATAAGCACTTATACGGGAATGGAGACAGAATCCCGCAAGACACAAGCATGAGTCCTCGGGTAAGAACTCTGTCGATTCATTATGTTCTCCTTATTGTTACACTGGGGCGATGATGTGTAGGATTTGGGGGTTGCATGATTCCTCAAAATTCTCAATAGAGATGGTTCCTTTAATGGAAGCAGCAGTCAATAGCGAAATAATGGATTGGGGAAATATATTATCTGATAAGTTAGCAACTGCTATTATTGAGTTCAGAAATAAAACTCGCATTACCGATAGGTCTATTCCACCATTTTATTATAGTGCCTACATCTTAGATACTCTTTGTTTTAACTCCGAATTTCCTGTGCTGGGGTGGAGATGGACTACACAAGACCCCATGCTGATTCATATCTATCACCAGAAGTTGTAGAAAGCCCATTATAAAGACCACATGTATCAAGTTTGTAATGGATTTATGTTGCCCATTTACTATGCAATTTTTGACAAGCCTGCTTTGAATATTTCCTCGCAAGCAGAGATTGACTTGACCACCTTAGGAAACTAGTTCGGAGAAGATAAATTTACATATATAATAGTTTTCGGCAGCCTTGCCAGGCCTCATGTTCTTCCCTTGTATATACCAGACAAACTATTGGCTAGAGAAATACAATGTCATATTACGTCCACAGGAGCAACCAAAACTCTGAGGAATTCAAAGAAGCAAGTTTGGCCTCCTTTTCCTCTAAGGTGTGGTGTTTACACTCTGCATGACTATAAGCATGTAGAGAAAGAAGCAGAAAAGATAAATATACTAAATCTAGCCACTCTTCCTAACACACGATTTGACCCAAGAAAAATCGTCTATAATGTACTTGAACAGGCAAAACTCACTAAGTTTGAACATAAAGAAGATGAGTTTGATGACCTATTTTCTTCAGCGGAGTCATTATTTCAGGTTCAAACACTAGCTAAAATGAGGTATCATGACGATGGGTTAGTATAATTCAACAAACTCAGAGAGCAGAGGTTGCAAACTCTACCTCTAGATTTACTAGCTACTGCCCTGATGACACAATCAAGTGAGCCTGAACAGTGACTTACTGACGAACCTCCTGCTACATTAGAAATTTTTGAAGAAGTCCAAAGAAAAGAGCAGGAGGAAGTACAGAGGAAAGAGTAGGAGGAAATACAGAGGAAAGAACAAGAGGAAGCAAGAAGGAAAGAGCAAGAGAAAATACATGAGGAGGAACAGAAAAAAGAGCAGGATAAGAGCAGCAAGGATGTGAATGTCGATACCTAGATTGATCCGAAATTGCTCCGAGAATGGCAGAAATTCGACTCCATCATAAGCAATCTAGAAAGCTCAAAAGATGCTGATACACCCAAAGCGACATATACATAGGATACAGCGTCAAGAAAGGTTACAAGTGAAGGAACCAGCGGCGTACCCCCTAGTACAGCCTTGGAAATAATTCCGAAAGATCCTCCAGATCAAATCATTTTGCAGGTGGAGGATATACCTCCATTGGATGTCTTTTATAGCCCAAAACATAGGGTCGTAGTAAAGCGATAGCGAAAAAGGAGAAGGATTGATCAACCTTCCCTATTCCCCGAAGAAACAGAGACAACCAAAGTAGTTTGGAAAGAGGAGTTCGATCCTTCTGATGACCTAACAAAGTTGTCCCAGTATGCTGGAGCCTATTCGGCGGCCACCATGGACAAGGCATCAGAAGTGAGTAATTTGCTAAAAGAAAAAGACCAGGCAATAATTTTGTTACAAAAACAGCTGTCGGAGGCACAACAGAAAGATGAACAATTAGAACAGCAATTGTCAACTCAACAGCAGTTAAATAATCAACTGAATAAGCAGCTACTTGAAGAAAAACAAAGGGTAGATTCAAGCGCGATTCAAAGGCAGAAAGAATTATCGGAAGCGTTGGAAAAATTGAAGACGATGAATGAACTAATGGTGAAGACAAAAGATGAGCAAATTGCTCAATTATCACTTCAAATAGAGAAGTTCAAGAGTCTTCCGCAGCCTGCCAATTTCAGAATAGAAGTGCTACAGATTAATAAGGCACTGGTAACACAAATAAGACTATTGTGTCATAAAATTTCTCAAGTTGAGCCCCTTTGTGACATAACAACATCAATAATTGATAAATCAGTCAATGCTAGACAGGACTTAGAGCAGGCCGATGAGACCTTAACAAATTTTCTTACTTGGTAGGACACCAGCGAGGGACAGGCAGCAAATTTGCCAAAAATCCTAGAATCACATAAAGAAATCCGATTTTTGGAATGGCAGTTCCAATTGATGAAGGAAGAGAGAGAAGTTTCTAGATGAAAATTATCCACAAGTAATTTGATTGAATTAATTAACAATACTCTCTGTTTATCTAATATGATCTCGTTGTACACCAGGTAAATTGCTATTGGCTAAAACATTGGAGCAATCATGTTATCAAGAGCTGGAAAAGAATGGAAGGTTGATTACAGGTATTCAAAGTTTAACTTGGGACACCTATTGGTTGTTCCTAGTAAAACCATACAGCCAGAGAGCCACCCTCAAGTGTCTAACAAATGCAATCGGATGTATCATTCCCGATATACACGATGCCACATACTCGGTTCAGCTCCATTTTCGTCTCAGCCACCCTCAAGAAGTGGAATCGATGCTAGCGATATGCCAACTCACAACAAAGGGAAAACAACCAGAGTGATGAATCATGCTGCCGACTACCAAATTGCTGTGGAGGAGATATTCAAGATCAAGTTATACCAATTAAATAACATTTTATTTTTGTAGTTAGTTAGTTTAATTAAGTATTTATAGACCCTTTCATGCATTTAGAAAGGGTCCTCAGTTTTTGTATAAGACTCAAACCTGAAGTTCCACTACTGTACTTAAGGTATATTTTTTTTATAAAGACTGGGCCAATTATTCCAATTTTTGACAACGAAGCTTTTATGTGGATGTGCACTACTGCCTTTAGTTAAAAGTATCTCTGAGTTGAAAGAAGGAATTCGAATTGCGATTCATGTTGGGAATGATTTGCAGCACATATGGTACTACTATCTACGTTCTGAATTCATTTTTTTTATGTGAATTGTTATTTGATTACTCTTTCTATTATTGAATATATGCACGTGTTTCAACAACATTCTTTATATTTTCCACTATTGGATGTTTACAGGATGCTTTTCTTTTAGTCATACATGTATCAGTAATATATAAAAGACAAGTGTAACAATGTTTTATTAATTACTTTGTTCAACTATTTGAACAAATCAATTATTATATGAATGAATGTCTATGTTTATCAAATAGAGTCATCTATATGCTTATTTATTAACACAGATTATCAAACATTGCACTTAAGAATAGAAATTTCCCGGGATAGAATAGTTATTTGTATTTTCGCTTTTTAGATTAAATCATCCATCCATTATCACTTATTAGAAAACCAATCACTTATCCATCCCCTTTTTATTAACTATTGGGAAATTGGTCCCATTATCTCCAGTCGGAGCCACCATACCAAACGGAAAAGGAGTCGCATTAAGGTCCGGACCGGGCAGTTTTCCCTGATGTTGATGCAACGGTTTTCGAGGCATCAACATTTTTGGCGCTAGAAAGAGGGCATGAACTATGAATGGTGAGTAAATCAAAATCTATAGACCATTCTCAGAGTAAATCTCCCTCCACTTCACCTCAGACCTCCCGTTTGCATTCTGAAATACCACTATCAAAACGAGAAGAAGAGGAATCAACCACCACTGCTCAATCCCATCATACTTCAGAACGATTAAGTCCTGAGTCCCCTGAAGTTCAGTCTCTCATCCAGAAACTTCAAGGCTTTTCCATATCACCTCAGAAATATGAAGTATCTCAAGGCAGTGAGACTTCGCAATTCAATCTACCTCACCCTCTCACCAGACTTCAAAGCGGAAAACTCGGCATTGAACCTACTGAATTGCCTTTACCGAAAAGGAAAAAGGCTAAAAAGAACACTGAAGGATCTGGTAGTGAGACCTTTTCTTCATCATCCTCCATCTCATCCTCTCCAGTGCGAAGTCAAACATCCACTCCCCCATTACATATTGTTGTTCAGTAGGGATCACCAACTTCAACATCACAATCTATTCAATCTTCAATACCAACTCCTCCCCAAACACCTAGAACTCCATCGGCAATTATTGTTACTTCTAAGATGGCCCAGAATCCATGGAATAGTCCTGGTGTGGTCACTATGCCTGCACCATTACATCCATTACCTGATTACCCTGAGAAGTGGTTACCAAAATTTAATCCAGATGCTGGAACATTGGCCGATGAACATATTAATAATTTCATGTTATCAGTTAATATAAAAGGAGTGATAGAAGAAGATGTTGTCGTTAGGCTTCTCCCCTACACTTTACAAGGATCAGCTGGGTCTTCATATTTTTCCTTACCCTCTGGATCCATTACTAGCTGGAATATCTTTCAGGAGCAGTTTCTTACTAAGTATGGCGATGGTAGATCTTTAGAAACACTAATTAATGATCTTTCAAATCTAAGGATTGAATCTAGAGAACCTATCAAGGAGTTTAACTCCCGATTCAATAAAATCTTGAATAAAATCCCTACTGATTCCAAGCTAAGTGAGAAAATTAGAAGCGAGTGGTATATAACAACCCTACCTTCAAATATAGCTATTTTTGTAGATAGGGCTGGAAAACCAACTTTAGCCGAAAACATGAAAGAAGCGCTTGCTGTGGAGAAACGCATTATTGCTTTAGAAATGAAAGCTGCTCTCGAAGATAGGAAATCCAAAAGATTTTCTTTTAAAGATGATTCAAAAAATAAAAACACTAAAGATCCATATGATATGGAGGGTCTACAAAAGGTCCTCAAAACAATGTCAAATGAAATGGTTGAAATAAAAAAACAAGTAGCAGAGACTTCAACAAAGAAACCATTTAGGAATTTTAAGAAACCTGAGTCAAAACCACCAAATGTTATATCTAATGAAGACTCAGATCCTAAAGAGGAAGAAGAAGATGAAACAATTTCACCATCCGATGAACTCGAAGAAGAGGAAGTTGTGGAATGCCATGGAATGTGGGACTTCATATTACCTAACTCCGACACAGAAAATGAACAAGAAGATTTCCCTGTGACTACCAGGAGTAAAGGTTCCCCTGAACCTGTCTAGGGAAGTTCAAAGAAGAGAAGTGCAGGTACTACTACTACAAAGGAAAAGGTACCCACAAAGAAGCTGGTCGCAACGTTACCTCAAAACCAACCATCATCCTCAAATATACCTTCAACGTCTAAAACGTTGGTAGTATCGGATTCAATGGATTACAATATTATTGATGATATGAAGAAGACAAAGGCAAACATTACCATGTTTGAACTTAGTAAATTAAAACATCAGCAGAAATTGCTTCTTAGGGAACTAAATGCAGTGCCTTCTTCACCTCTTCCTAGTGCTAAAGCTGCAAATGATTCAAGTCAACCACCTTCTGGTAGGATTGAAGCTACTGATACAATTTTAATTGGAGACAGATCAAATTCCCATACTCCCCCTTTCCTCTTAACCTATGAGATCTATAATCGAAACCTACACAATTATTTGATTGACTCAGGGGCATCCTCTAATATAATGCCAGCTTCAGTTTGTTCCAAACTGAACATTGAACCCCAAAAGTCTGCAATTCACATTGTGGAGTTGGATAGAACCAAGGTCCAGGTTTTAGGGGAAATCAACTCTGTAACTATCAGGTTATCAGCTGATCCACGAGTAGTTCATAGAATTGATATCTTAATTGCCGATATACCTGAGTTTTATGGTTTAATCTTGAGTAGGGATTGGTTTGAGAAACTCCATGGTTATATTTCTACCGATTTGTCCCATATGTGGCTACTCTACAAGGGAAAGCCAAATCAAATTAAAATAAATCGGGAGAAACATATGACCCATACTGTCATTGAATTTGAACAGGAGAATCAACCAATAGTGTTTAATAATAATATTTTAGGGAATTACTCTTCCGAATCATTGTTTGGCAACTATACTGCCCAACCATCTCCTTTCTCAGTAAATAACTTCACATCCCAAATCGAAAACTTTTCACAAACCGATAGATCAAGATGTGTTAATATTGTTGAGAACACTGTAAATAAAATTGTTGATAATTCTTTATTTTGGTCACTATACTTTGATGGATCTAAATCCAGTGAAGGTTCAGGAGCAGGGTGTATTTTAGTTAGCCCTGAGGGAGAAAAAACTATGTTGTATTGTAGGTTGGAATTCGAATGCACAAATAATACAACTGAGTATGAGGCCTTAGTTCAAGGACTATATAAAGATATTGGTCTTAAAGTTCAATACTTGAAAGTGTTTGGTGACTTAGAGATTGTCATAAAGCAAGTTAGAAATACAATTCACTGTCTTTCTAGTCACCTCAAGCACTATCAGTATTTGGTCCAAGAACTTATATCTCAATTTTTAGCATTCAATATTTCTCCTATTCCTAGATCCTAGAATGCAACAGCTGACTTGCTAGCCAATGTTGCTTCTAAATTCCTACCTTCCGAAGATTACAGCCCAGATAGATTTTTAGTAGAGTTAATTTTTAGACCATCAATTCCTGACAATATCACCAATTGGCGAGTGTTCAATCACAATGAAGACATATTAAATTTCTTGACTTCCAACAAGTCCTACGATGATCAAATCATTGATGATAGCAATCATGACCTTCAAATGAAGGAAAAGCAGGAAGTAAACTCAATACCAAAAATAGTGGTTAAAGTAGAGGATCTCTATGATATTAAAGACAGGTTTAAACAGGTAACCAATTCAAAGCTCCAAAGTTCCACTTTAAGATTTGAGTTGATAAATCTTGGTACTGAGCAAAACCCTCAAATCATCAATTTGGGATTAGGACTTTCTGTGGAAGAAACAACAACATTCATTAGATTATTAAGAAAAAATAAACATGTCTTCGCTTGGAAATATGATGATTTAAAAACATATGATACATCAATTATTCAGCATACCATTCCAATGCTTTCTGAACAAAAATCAGTCCAACAGAAGTTGAGGAAAATTCATCCTAACTTAGAGAGTCAAATAAAATCGGAACTCAATAAACTCTTGAAAGCGAAGATTATTTTTCCTGTCCGACACTCAAACTGGGTTTCCAATATGGTGCATGTTAGAAAGAAAAATGGCGACATCAGGATTTGCATAGATTTCAGAAATCTGAATAAAGCAAGCCAAAAAGATAATTTACCATTACCTACCATGGAGCAGATACTCCATTCAGTAGCAAGTTCTGAGTTAATGTCCTTTTTAGATGGTTTTTCAGGATATAACCAAATTTTGGTCCATCCTGATGACAGACTCAAGACTACCTTCAGAACAAAATGGGGAACTTATGCTTACCAAAAAATGCCTTTTGGACTTATTAACGCAGTAGCTACATTCCAAAGAGCAATGGATATAGCCTTCAAAGGATTAATCAATAAAACAATAGTTGTCTATTTAGATGATATTACTGTATTCTCCAAGAAGAGATCTAATCATTTACATGATTTAAATCAAATCTTTGAATGCTGCAGAAGGTATGGTATTTCACTCAATCCCAAAAAATCCCTCTTCTCTCTTAATCAAGGAAAGCTCTTGGACTTCATTGTTTCCAAAGATGGTATTTATATTGATCCAGATAGAATTAAAGAGATTTTTGAAATCCCATTCCCTCATAACAAAAAATCCATGCAGTCATTTTTAGGTCAAATTAACTTTGTTAAGAGATTTGTTCCGGATTTTTCCCAGATTATTTTACCATTGAAAACCATGATTAAGAAAAATTCGATGTTTATATGGGGATATACAGAAAAGGAAGCATTTGACTCTATCAAACAATCAATAATCAATGCCCCCGCTTTAAGCACTCCTAATTTTTCTAATCATTTCATACTGTATACTCTCGCGTCCACTTCATCTTATGCAGCAGTACTCACTCAGATTAAAGATCATAATTTGGAAGCACCAATTTCATTTTATAGTTCGAATCTCCAAGGTGTTGAGCTTAATTATGCAGAAATTGAAAAACAAGCCTTTTCTGTGTACAAAGTTGTCAAACATTACAAATCCTTCCTTTTAAAAGCCCATACAAAAGTTATAGTTCCTTTTTCAGCAGTAAGACAATTGCTAGTCCAAAGGGAATTAGGAGAAAAAAGGGAGAATTGGGTTACAACACTACAAGAATATGACTTGGAAATCAAGCCAACAAAGGTTGTCAGGGGCCAAGGTTTTTGTAGGTTATTAGCAGGAGCATCCAACTTTCAAGAATCAGGTGATACAGAACATACTGAAGAAATCAATCAGATAAGTATCACTAATCCTAAATCACAATATGTAGACTTGATCTTCTATTTAAAAAATGGATATGCACCTCCTAATCTTTCTTATAAAAATGAACAGGCCATTAGATTAAAAGAGAAAAACTTCATAATTGTTGATGATGTACTTTTTAGGTGAAATTATGATTCAATTTTATTAAGATGCCTAGAAAAACCTGAAGCGCAAAAGGTTTTGGAGGAGCTACATGACAGACCAGCAGGAGGACATTTTGGAGCTGATACAACAGCCCACAAAATCATTCATGCTGGATATTATTGGCCCACCCTATTCAGAGATACTCACGAATATGTAAGGAAATGCTGAAGTTGTCAAATCTGCAGTTGAAGACAAAGAAAACCAGCTTTCCCTTTGCAACTAGTCAACATTGATCAACCTTTCGAGCAATGGGGATTGGATATCATTGGGGAAATAACTCCATAGTCCTCCAAACAACATAAGTATATCCTTACTGCTACTGATTACTTTACTAAGTGGGTTGAAGCAATTCCTTTAAAGACAACAAAGTCTGAAGTAATTATAGAGTTTATAGATCAATTCATCATTACCAGGTTTGGTGTCCCAAACGCTCTTGTTTTCGATAATGCATCTTATTTCTATGGAAATTCTATGTTTGAGTTTGCTATTAAAAGAGGATTTAAATTGAAATATTCTGGAAATTACTATCCCTAGGGTAATGGTTTAGCAGAAACTACCAATAAAAATCTAGTCAAAATTATTAAGCGAACTATTGAGCAGAATCATAAAAACGAGCATAAATATTTGATATTTTCACTATGGGATGATAGAATAACGTAGAAGGCTTCCATAGGTACTTCTCCATTTGATCTTGTATATGGGAAAGAAGCAGTTATACCAACCAATCTATTGCTTCCTTCTCTAGCCCTAGTTCAATTTATTGAAGAAATCCCACCGTCTTCTATTCAACTGAAACATGATCAAATCTTAAAATTAGAAGAAGAAAAAGGAAAGGCCAAAATTACTCATGCAAAACATCAAAAAATTATCAAGTCATCTTTTGATTCAACTTCATCCAGTTCAAAACAATTACAAGTTGGTGATCTAGTTCTGAAATGGGAGAAAGCCCATGAGGATACAGGAAAACACACTAAGTTCCAGAAAATGTGGCTTGGACCATTTCAGATCAATGAGAAGATAGGCCATTCTACATTCGTATTACAAGACCTATCAGGTAAGAGAGATTCTCTTCCTGTTGATGGCCTTATCTTAAAAAGATTCTTCAATTGAGGAAGTAACCCCTTCTCCTTTTGTAAATATTCAAATTTCAGCAGAATTTGTAGTTTTTAGGATTATTAGGAAATAAAGTTGTAAGATATCTCCCATTGGCCTTTGCTATACTGAAAAAGTTGCTCAAAAGAAGTAGTTTTGATATTTACTTTTAAAATAGAAACCTTAAACAAAAGGACAATTTCTAGGAAATTAGGTATCTTCACATTCTAAAATCCCATTTCATTTTTGTGAAATATTCTCGAGATTTAGAAGTACTGTAAATCATTTTAATGTTTTCAAAATGGCCACAAAAAGGGTTATCAATATCAAAACAGAAACTAATTCAATCTTAGCATCTTCAACTCTTATCCTGTCATCCATGCTCTCTTAAGGAGAAAATTGTTCATCCCATTCATCAAAGTTTATGATTACTAAGAGTGTAATTCTAAAATATTTGATATAAAAGATAAGGGGTCTTATTACAAGCTTGCTTACCATGATCATTGGGAAATAGTTTCACCGACATTACCAACACTACATGCCAAAACAGGGTAATGGCTTATAATCATAAGACAAGGGGTCTCATCACGAGCCAACTTGTTCGGTTAGATTACAACCAGTGAATGGCATTGTCAAACAGATGGCCACCAAACCAAGACAATGACTTTTTATCTTACAAAATAATAGAAAAGAAAAGGAAATACAAAATATGAAAGCATATTTTTGGATTCATTCTTTTAATCATACTTTGAAATGGATGGGATAATGGACAATAAAATGGTTAAAAGGTATCCCTGTCGAAACTATGAACGTTTGCTGGCAACAGAGGCTCTACCTATGACAAAGGAGTCATTAAAAAGGCTAAGTTGGAAAGGTTCTTTGTTTTATCATTATCAACCAATAGAGGCCAATTTAAAACTTAGAATGTATGTAATTTTAACAAGAGAAGAAATTAGAAAAAATAGCTCTTATTATATTCAGAATGTATGTATACTTAGTTATATTAGAATTTTCCTCTTTGATAAGATTTCTATATAAATAAAGTCTAAGTATTTCAACATTTCTCAGAGATAACTGTTTCTCCCAGCGAATCACCAATTGTTGTGTTGTACAACAACCCCCAATTTCATAAAATTTTACCTTCAACTATAATATGAAATGGGTCCCTTTTAGATTTATGAATAAAATTGGTATCAACTCATCATTCCTCAAAAGGTCCAAAAAGAAACAATATATTATAAACCTTTTGAATGAACATAAATTTGTCTTATAAAAATAAAGGAATAATTCTTTATTATTGCGATAAAGCGATCGCAAGATCGCATATCGCAATAACAAAGGATGCATAACAAAAAGACCCATTGGTTTGCCCCGATCCAATAAGTGAATAACTATAGGATATCGGGAAAGGTAAGTGATTGTAACAAAAGGCCCTCTCTCTTTTGCTCCGATGCGATGTCGCTATCAGCGATCGGGGAATATAGCATACATGCAACAAAAGGCACCCTTCTAAAAACTCTCGATGCGAATTAGCTTTATCGCTATCGGCGATCGGGGATTTTGCAATGACACAAACGTAAATACTCGAGTATTCCTCCAATCTCTGATTGCGATAAAGCTAAGCGCGAATTTCAAAAAGGATTGAAAAGGCTTGAGTATATTATGTTAAATTATTATCAAAAGCCTTTCTATTCCCGATAGTGATTCACTTGTGATTAACCGCCAAAAAATCAAATCCAGGCTTAAATGAATTATTGGGCGAATAAACGACATCATGAGCATTTAAATGATTGATAGGATTAAATGGCCAATTAATGGAGCAATTATGCCAAAATATCTTCAGATATTGTATCCGCGGCAATATTATTTAATCCTTCATTATTCATTGATTGATATAAACCTTTCATACTTGGTTCGCACCACCTATTCTCTGCATTACATTCATTTTATCTCCTGCGCAGAGCTCCTCCGAAGCAGCAAATTTAGGTCAAATGGGGAAGAAATCTAAAAGATTTGGAACAGCTTCAACTCCCGCAGTGACAGGACAATCTACCGCCGATACGGGACCAAGTAAAAAGGGATTGATCTCAGACACTACCTATCTTGGCCTCGACAATACTAGTTGGCAAAGCATCTATAATCTTGTTGAAGCCGAAGAGCCTGAAGTAGTATCAGTACAAGCTACAGCAGGTTCGAACCAAAAGTCTGAGGCTACCCTAAAGGATTTAGCCGATTCTTACTTACACCGAATAGTGGCTCGAGAGAAAATTCTTCCATACATAGATGTAATAAGGTGGGCAGTTCAGGAAATCCCAGTTACAAACAAAACATTTTGCACAATCGATGGGAGAGTCTTCGGTTCATTTCAACCTAATGATTTGAGACAAATGTACCATTTGCCTGAACCACAGAAGAAGTATAAAAATCATTTCTGGAGAAGTTAGAGATGAAAATGAAACTAAATTAGCACCTATATGGGAATGGAGACAGAACCCCGCAAGACACAAGCATGAGCCCTCGGGTAAGTACTCCGTCGATTCATTATGTTCTCCTTATTATTACGTTGGGGCGATGATGTGTAGGATTTGGGGGTTGCATGATTCCTCAAATTTCTCAATATAGATGGTTCATTTAATGGAAGTAGCAGTCAATAGCGAAATAATGGATTGGGGAAATATATTATCTGATAAGTTAGCAATTGCTATTCTTGAGTTCAGAAATAAAACTCGCATTACCGATAGGTCTATTCCACCATTTTATTATAGTGTCGACATCTTAGATACTCTTTGTTTTAACTCCAAATTTCCTGTGCTGGGGTGGAGATGGACTCCACAAGACCCCATGCTGATTCATATCTATCACCAGAAGTTGTGGAAAGCCCATTATAAAGACCACATATATCAAGTTTGTAATGGATTTATGTTGCCCATTTACTATGCAATTTTTGACAAGCCTGCTCCGAAGATTTCCTCGCAAGCAGAGATTGACTTGACCACCTTAGGAAACTGGTTCGGAGAAGATAAATTTACATATATAAGAGTTTTCAGTAGCCTTGCCATGCCTCATGTTCTTCTCTTGTATATACCTGACAAACTATTGGCTAGAGAAATAGCATATTAGATTACGTCCGCAGGAGCAATCCAAAAATTTGAGGAATTCAAAGAAGCAAGTTTGGCCTCCTTTTCCTCTAAGGTGTGGTGTTTACACTCTGCATGACTATAAGCATGTAGAGAAAGAAGCAGAAAATATAAGTATACTAAATCTAGCCACGCTTCCTAACAGACGATTTGACCCAAGACAAATCGTCTATAATGTACTTGAACAGGAAAAACTCACTAAGTTTGAACATAAAGAAGATGAGTTTGATGACCTATTTTCTTCGGTGGAGTAATTATTTTAGGTTCAAACACTAGCTAAAATGAGGTATCACGACGACGGGTTAGTAGAATTCAACAAACTCAGAGAGTAGAGGTTGCAAACTCTGCCTCTAGATTTACTAGCTATTGCCCTAATGACACAATCAAGCGAGCCTGGACAACGACTTACCGACGAAACTCCTACTACATCAGCAATTTTTGAAGAAGTCCAAAGAAAAGAGCAGGAGGAAGTACATAGGAAAGAGCAGGAGGAAATACAGAGGAAAGAACAAGAGGAAGCATGAAGGAAAGAGCAAGAGAAAATACATGAGGAGGAACAGAAAAAAGAGCAGGATAAGAGTAGCAAGGATGTGAATGTCGATACCCAGATTGATCCGAAATTGCTCCAAGAATGGCAGAAATTCGACTCCATCATAAGCAATCTGGAAAGCTCAAAAGATGCTGATACACCCAAAGCGACAGATACACAAGATACAACGTCAAAAAAGGTTACAAGTGAAGGAACCAGCGGCCTACCCCCTAGTACAGACTTGGAAATTATTCCAGAAGATCCTTCGGATCAAATCATTTTGCAGGTGGAGGATATACCTCCATTGGATGTCTTTTACAACCCAAAACACAGGGTCGTAGTAAAGCTACAGTAGAAAAGGAGAAGGATTGATCAACCTTCCCTGTTCCCCGAACAAATAGAGACAACCAACATAGTTTGGAAAGAGGAGTTTGATCCTTCTGATAACCTAAGAATGTTGTCCCAGTATGTCGAAGCCTATTCGGCGACCACCATGGACAAGGCATCGGAAGTAAGTAATTTTCTAAAAGAAAAAGACCAGGCAATTATTTTGTTACAAACACAGCTGTCGGAGGCACAACATAAAGTTGAAAAATTAGAACAACAATTGTCAACTTAGCAGAAGTTAAATAATCAACTGAATAAGTAGCTACTTGAAGAAAAACAAAGGGTAGATTCAAGCGCGATTCAAAGGCAGAAAGAATTATCGGAAGCATTGGAAAAATTGAAGACGATGAATGAACTAATGGTGAATACAAAAGATGAGCAAATTTCTCAATTATCACTTCAAATAGAGAAGTTCAAGAGTCTTTTGCAGCCTGCGGATTTCAGAATAGAAGCGCTACAGATTAATAAGGAACTGGTAACACAAATAAGACTATTGTGTCATAAAATTTCTCAAGTTGAGCCCCTCTGTGACATAACAACATCAATAATTGATAAATCAATCGATGCTAGACAGTACTTAGAGCAGGCCAATGAGACCTTAACAAATTTTCTTACTTGGCAGGACACCAGCGAGGGATAAGCATCAAATTTGCCTAAAATCCTAGAATCACATAAAGAAATCCTATTCTTGGAATGGCAGTCCCAATTGATGAAGGTAGAGAGAGAAGTTTCTAGATGCAAATTATCCACAAGTAATTTGATTGAATTAATTAACAATACTATCTATTTATCTAATATGATCTCACAATGTACACCAGGTAAATTGCTATCGGCTAAAACATTGGAGCAATCATGTTATCAGGAGCTGGAAAGAATGGAAGGTTGATTACAGGTATTCAAAGTTTAACTTGGGACACCTATTGGTTGTTCCTAGTAAAAACATACAGCCAGAGAGCCACCCTCAAGTGTCTAACAGATGCAATCGGGTGTATCATTCCCGATATACACGATGCCACATACTCGGCTCAGCTCCATTCTTGTCTCAGCCGCCCTCAAGAAGTGGAACCGATGCTAGCGATATGTCAACTCAGAACAAAGGGAATACAACCAGAGTGATGAATCATGCTGCCGACTACCAAATTGCTGTGGAGGAGATATTCAAGATCAAGTTATACCAATTAAATAACATTTTATTTTTGTATTTAGTTAGTTTAATTAAGTATTTATAGACCTTTCATGCATTTAGAAAGGGTCCTCAGGTTTTGTATAAGACTCAAACCTAAAGTTGCACTACTATACTTCAGGTATATTTTTTTTTATAAAGACTGGGCTAATTATTCCAATTTTTGACAATGAAGCTTTTATGTGGATGTGCACTACTGCCTTTATTTAAAAGTATCTCTGAGTTGAAAGAAGGAATTCGAATTGCGATTGATGTTGGGAATGATTTGCAGCACATATGGTACTACTATCTATGTTATGAATTCATTCTTTTTATGTGAATTTTTATTTGATTACTCTTGCTATTATTGAATATATGCATGTGTTTCAATAGCATTCTTTATATTTTCCACTATTGGATATTTACAGGATGCTTTTCTTTTAGTCATACATGTTTCAGTAATATATAAAAGACAAGTGTAACAATGTTTTATTAATTACTTTGTTCAACTATTTGAACAAAGCAATTATTATATGAATGAATGTCTATGTTTATCAAATAGAGTCATCTATATGCTTATTTATGAACACAGATTATCAAACGTTGCAATTAAGAATAGAAATTTCCCGGGATAGAATAGTTATTTGTATTTTCGCTTTTTAGATTAAATCATCCATCCATTATCACTTATTAGAAAACCAGTCACTTATCCATCCCCTTTTTATTCATCATTGGGAAACTGGTCCCATTATCTCCAGTTGGAGCCACCATACCAAATGGAAAAGGAGCTGCATTAACGTCTGGACCGGGGGGTTTTCCTCGATGTTGATGCAATGATTTTCGAGGCATCAACATATTGCTAATTTGATTTTCTGTGTTTTTTTCTGTTTGTTTGTTGTTCCAACTTTGGAACAACACTTTTTTGCATCTTTGCTATTCCAACTTTCGAACAACACTTTTTCATTTTTGATGTTCCAACTTTGGAACAACACTTTTTATGTCTTTGGTGTTCCAACTTTGGAACATCACTTTTTCTTTTTTGTTGTTCCAACTTTGGAACAACACTTTTTCGTTTTTGTTCCAACTTTCGAAAAAAGATTTTTTGTTTTTGTTGTTCCAACTTTGGAACAACACTTTTCTGTGTTTTTGTTGTTCCAACATTGGAACAACACTTTTGCATTTTTACTGTTCCAACTTTGGAACAACACCTTGTTGTTTTTTCTATTCCAACATTGGAACAACACTTTTGTGTTTTTGCTATTCCAACTTTGGAACAACACTTTTACGTTTTTGTTGTTCCAACTTTGGAACAACACTTTTCTATGTTTTTGTTGTTCCAGCTTTGGAACAACACTTTTTTCATTTTTGTTGTTCCAACTTTGGAACAACACTTTTCTGCGTTTTTGCTGTTCCAACTTTGGAACAACACTTTTTCATTTTTGCTATTCCAAATTTGGAACAACAGTTTTTCATTTTTGCTGTTCCAACTTTGGAACAACACTTTTCTGCGTTTTTGTTGTTTTGACTTTGGAACAACACTTTTCTTCATTTTTTCTGCTCCTACTTTGGAACAACACTTTTTACATTTTTGTTGTTCCAACTTTGGAACAACACTTTTTGCGTGTTTGTTGTTTCAACTTTGGAACAACACTTTTTGCGTGTTTGTTGTTCCAACTTTTGAACAACTTCTATTCCAACTTTGGAATATCACTTTTTGTTGTTTACTGCTCAAAATTTTGAATAACACCTTTTTCTCTTAGCGTGTTTTTCTGTTCCCACTTTTGAAGAATTATTGTTCCATCTCTGGAACAACATTTTTGCTTCTTGTGAACTTGTGTGTTTTTTGAACAACACCCTTTTCCTTGCATTATTTTGATGATGAGCAACACTTGTAGGATTACTCCTAGCTCATCTTAGCCCCATTTTTCTGATTCCCTTTCATGGCATGAAGTGCAATACTTTTATGAGGACAAGAATTATGGGTTTTGTTGAAGCAGGTGAATACGCTTAACATTATGATCTTTAACAAGACAGCTTCTTGATGATAAATTTCTTCTTAAAAAAAAAGACACAATTATTTATATATTACTTTACTGTATTGATTTCTATTGTATATGATACTGATTCATCATCTTTACCATCCTAGTTCCACCCTTCTTGGTTACAATCCTCTGTGTCTATTATAAATGAGATTACGGGTATATTTTTTTTTTATTCACATGTTCAACTTCTTCCACCATCCCTACTCTTAAGGAGTATTGAGCCTCCCTCTAATTATTATAAAATTGTGTAATAACAACAAAATGTTTCCTACAGATAGAGGATAGGGGGTCTCATTAAGAGGCAGTCTACCATGTTCATAAGGATGTAGCAATGTGACATTACCACTATGGCCACCACACTAGGGTTATGATCCATTAGATGGCTAAAATATCCTTGGAACAGGAGGTCTCATCATGACCCAGCCTGATCACTTTTCCTACTTCCTAGTGAATGGTAGTGTGGTCATTTGGTTACCATGCCAGCACACTGATCTCTTCTGTAGAAACAACAATGAAATTGTCCAACTATAAATTGAGGATCCTAGCTCATATCACTTAAAAAGCAACTCTGTCGAGGCTATGGATGCCTACTGGCAACAAAAGCTCTGCTTATGGTATTGAAGTTCTATTTTCAACATCAATAATTATTATAATACTCTCTTCTTACTTTTCTTTTTATCAGAGAGATTATTTACCGAATTTCTCCCTACATTGAACCTTTATGCATGAGTTAATGTTTTTAATCAATCATATCATTTTCAGTTGGAATATTGTCAGCAAAGTATCTTTTTCTTGCATATTGTTGTCCTTTTTCCTTACCACATAACTGATCATCAGCCAAAGCATCATGTCTCTTATCAATAGCCATTATTACACACCTCACCTTCATTATATCCATACCTTTTACAATCCTTTCATTAACATACGTACTCTGTCTCATTTACTGCCATATCTTTCACCCTTGTACGTTGTTGTCAGAACAACATTTCCCCATCCATTTGGTCATAGGTGACCTCTCATCTTGAAGGAGGGAGGGGACCTCCATTACACTCGTCCATGTGTTGTAGTTGTTTTATTGGACTTCATAGGTTGATATGGTATCCCATAATCACACAACATGTGGCTGCTTACAACTACTTGTTGTTCTATCTCTCTACTGTTGTTTGTTGTTGTTTTTTCTCCATTACACTAATCCTTTGCAATAGTAGGAATAACTCAAGCATTATGGGTGGAAAGATAGTGCGTTGAGAACCTTTAGTGTTGGAAGTCTCTGACAGAGCTAGGGAAATTCTAGTCCGTGCAGGATGGATATCATATTTCACAAGATTTTAGCCCCCTACTGAGGAAATCGCTATTGAGTTTCTACAACATCTACAGAATGGGCAATCCCTGGTGAGAGGTAGAAGAATCACAGTATCAGACACTGTAATCGCTGAAGTATCTGGGCTACCAGCAGAAGGAACTATATGGCCAAAAAAAAACGTAATATTGCAAGACGCGGTGGAGATTTTCATAGATGCAGGCAAGGAATTAACCAAGAAAGGCAAGGGCATCCAACCATCTTCTCTAGTAGAAACATGGCGTGAGTTGGCAAGTGTTGTCCAGAGGTACATTACCTGTGATGGACGACGAGACGTGGTAAGACCACAATAACTCAAACTCTTAGCTGTTTTGAATCTAAAGCTTACTGTTAATATGCCATCTTTCTTGAATTCATTACTGCATGACATCATTGTTAGAATAAGACGGGCTAGGCAACTTGAAACCATAGTTAGCCACCATGGATTGATTAGATTAATTTTCAGCCATAACCTTATTGAACAAAAATTAACTTGGGATGGTCTCATAGCACCCCTAGAGATTAGTCAAAACCCTGTAATCCAAAATTCTACAGAGGAAAATGACTGCCCACTAAAAAATTGAACCCTATAAGCGTAGGCAATCTGCAAGGTTAAAACTAGCCCAGAGGATGTCTGTAAATCCTCAGGGTAGCGCCGAACAACCTGCTGAGCCATCAAGACCAGTTAGTGTACATGACTCTGAGTTAGAACTAGAAGAAAAGGATAATTCAGAGCACAAGTCAGAGGAAGAACCTAAACAAGGAGAAAGATGCCATTCAGAATCAAAACCCGAGGAAGAGGCCAATTCAGAACAAGAACCCGAGGAAGAGGTCAATTCAGAACAAGAACCCGGGGAAGATGCCATTTCATAACAAGAACCCAAGGAAGAGGATAGATCAGACTCAGAGTAAGAACGAGCACAACATTTTGATTATGAACTGGAAAATGAAGTAGGCCTCCTCAAACACCAACCATGAGCCCCCAAAATGATCTTTTGTAGGATTTTGAGATAGGGATGGCCCTGGTCCTGGAAAATATCAATGCATACATGTAGCTTAGAGGATCACTTGGTCCTAACCTAATGGGAGCCCAATCCCCAGAGGATTTTGGACATACAAAAATTCTACCTTCTCTCGAGGCTACAAACTAGGAAGAGGAATTAGACATAGAAGTTATTCATGAATTCGACAACCAATCTGGTGACACAGTTCTCTTCGAGCACAACCATGATAAACAACAGGAATATTTAGATACATAAGCTATTGACAAGCTTTTTAGTGTAAAATATGTTCCATGGAAGAGGCGAGTAGCTAGAGAAAAACTAACGAAGCTGAGAAAAAAATACCAAAAGCTTCAAAAGATAATTAAAAGGCTACGTCAGAAGCTTAAAGAAATTGCAAATGGCAAAGCCCATAACACTACTCTTGAGATAGTCACTGTGGCTACCCAAATGGAAATATTTAAGGGTAGGGCAACAGAAACCCAAACAGAACTCATTCCTACTCAAACAATAACCACCCAGGAAAATTTGCATGCAGACTTAGTGGATGTAGCCATTTAGATGGAGGGTTGGTCCTCCAACAATAATGAAGCACAGACTAAGGAAATATCCTCTCGTAACACAACCACTCAAACAGAAGAGCAAGCCAAGGATATCCTGTCAAGAAAAGAACCTATTCTTCTAAAGCTACAGGAAGGGCTGATGCAAGCCCAACCTACTTTAGAACGATGTGAACAAGAGACCATTCCCCTACAAAAATATCAAGAGTTGCAGAAGTAGTTTAGGGAATTAGCCATAACTGAGAATGAGACTTTTGATAGATTTAGATAGGAATAAGAAAAGAAGAAGAAGGTGAAGACCAAGTTGGACAGAGTCAGGAATTAGATAAACACCATTTGCTCAATATATTAAGATGTCCTGCAATGTAGGTCTCCTTCTACAAATTATGCTATGTTCTTATTAGAATGATACTTATTGTTAAAGATTAAAGCCGTAAGAGTTGGCAAGCCAATCAAATTAAAGACAACTGAAGATTTTATAAATTGCTGTAAAGAACATGGGGCACAAGTCCAAAGGCTTCTTTACAAATTTTATCTACATAATTTCATATTAGAAGAAGAAGTGGATAAGAATCCTAGCCCTTTTCTTGGGGATATTCAATTCCAGGCTTTTATCCCTTTTGCAGTTAATCAACTTAAGTGGTTTAGGGCTTATAATTCATTCCAAAGACAGGAACACAGGTTGGATCTATGGGTAAGGACTGAGCCTACTCACCCTTTGCAACTGTTTGCCCAACATGAAAGGTTGATGACACAAGAGGGTGTGATTCAAATTTTAGGGCCCATACAGAAGGAAATTGTACAGAAAGGAACAACATATCTCCTCTCCATTCAGGAAAGATCCTTGACTGCATCCAAAATGAGATGGATGGTCTCAACTAATAGTGTTAAGGAAAGAGAACCATTTAATTATGGGAATTCCAAAGTTTTTGTGAGCCGGTTAATCCCATACATCAATCTTATATTGAGGGAAGGGACTTACTTGTTGGGATGTCGATTTAGGAGTCCCATTATTTGGTATCCTCCTGAAGGGTATCAGTATGACTATGAGTTACCTGAAGGACACAAAAGGTAGCCTTTGCAAATCTGGCACAACATCACTATTTCAGTCCTGATAAAGAAACATTTTCTCCAGCTTACTCCTTAACTACATTACATAGGAACTATTCAGTTTTCATGAGGACATGAAAAATGGTAAGTAGGGGAGTATGTTGAGCCTTACAACATGTATGTATTTACTCTTGATCACCGTCTTTTTCCTCTTTCCTTATCTAGTTTGTGTGATGATATAATAACATATTGATAGGATTTTGATAAGGAATGAATGAAACTACTCTTGATATGATTTAACCATCCAAACTAACTCCCATTGCTTTTTATGTAGAAAAATAGTAGATGGAACAACTGTTGTTCCAAAGTCAGAACAAAAAAAGCTAATAAAAGGAAATGAGACACGTCATGTGCAGTCGAACCAAGGAACAAATCAAGAAGATCAGTGCAAGATGAAAGAATTGTCTGAAGATAGCATTTCATTATGAATCCCTCAGGATCTCTTGATCCTAAGGGATCACATTTATCTTTCTCCTTTTGACTATAAAAGAGAAAGCTGAAGAGGGATCTCTTGCCTTTTACTTAAATTGTAATTTTAATTTACAAAAGCATGATTATGAAGAACAAGATCGTATTTTAATGACAAGTGACTTTGAAGATTAATATATAACTTGCATTGCTGTTCATTCAGATATTCTGAAGTAGCTAAGAAGTATTTGCTGGTGGCTAGGGCTCGGTCTCTGGTGGATCTTAATACTCTTCCTTGTTTTATGATTTTCCATTTCCTGCAAGTTTATTCTGCTTTACATATTTGCAGTTGATTTAATTTTGTTAATTCGGATTTCTGGTACTCATTTCATTAATGCACAATTCTAATTGGTTTTATTTATTCATGTCGTGAACTGAATTAGCCATCAATTAAAGAATCATTTCTGGCTAATTCAAGAATAGAGCATTATTGGTTAAATGCTTTCCTTCTATCCAATAGTTTAAGTCCAGCTGAAATAGCTCAATTAATGTTATGGTGCCCTCAGTTGATTATCATTCAAATTGGTTGATTAATATTGAATTATGGTTTTGTTTAAGATTGAGTCGTGATGCTTAGATGAATTACTTCCCTTAAAGTTACAATCTTGAGATTTATGATTGCATCTGTTTACTCTTGTATTGAATTTTATAACTTATTTTAAAACATTACTCTTTGGATTTATAGCTTGCACATATTGTGTACACACATGGAATAAAAGGACTTACCCATGTTGATAATTAATGTGAGGCAATTAGGAGTTTTAACAGACACCTTTTAGCACCCAACAATAGCCTCCATTGAAGCAAATATCATGCAACTACAAGAAACTTAGTAGAGCATTCAGGGAAGCAGTTCAGTAGCAGTGGTCACCGAACAATGAGTGGAGGAAGTTCAGTAGGCAGTTTCTCAGTGCTCTTCCGAATTTCTAGTGATCCAAACAAATTTGGGAGGTCTTCATGCTAAGATCTCCACACCTATAGAGTGACTCAATGGCGAGTCATGATGTTAGTGTTGGGGGCGTGTTGGGCGCGAGATCCCCCAAGGGCACTTTTGGGGCTTAAAGCCCATATTTTGGTCCAATTTTTGTAATCCTAATGTAAAAACTCCACATTTTGTGGTCATGGAGCACGTAGTTGTTAAAGAGTCATGGGGTTGTCCACCCTTATCTTGATAATGTAATGTTAGATGTATAAGATCTACCCATTGTCCGTAGACCATGGGATTGTATAAATAAAGCCAAGCTCTTAGTTGATAGATAACTCGAAAAACTAATCAATGACGAAGAATTGAGTCATATCTTTGGAGTAGAAGTCTAAGTTTGGGTCGTAGCATAGGTAGAGGCTTTGCAACTGAGTGCATAAAGGCCTAGTAGTCTGCAACTAAGTGCGTGGACCCCTACAACTAAGTGCGCAGGGTGAGTCGAGTCTATAATCGTATAGAATTCTCAATAAAGAGAAGTATTCTATGAATTCTATGTCTCTATTTCCTATCCATGCATCTATTATATTGGTTGTGAATTTCACTTCTAATTCTTATATGATGCGTGAATGTGTATAACTGTGTTGGTTAAGTGAACGCAAGTAAGAACATCTATTTACACGAAGCTAACTAAGATCTGTTAATAAGCTAAGTAAGATACTTAGTGTAACTGGGAAATATCCCAGTTCGCTCCCCTAGCAGCACAAAATCATATTAGCCCCTGGTTAGGGCTACGCGGAAGCTGATTGTAACATTTTGTGAAGGTACAAAAGGGTGGAACAAAGAGCTAGCAACTTGCGTGAAGGCAAGTAGATTTGGAATAAGCCGACATCACATCCATCTCAAGGGTGCAGAAACTCGGTTTCAGCATCCCCCATACTGCTTCAGGTGAGAATTCAATCCGCACTTCATGGCCTAATGCTGAAAGGGCCAGTAGTGTAGGGATTTGTTTGGTTAACTAATGCTGAACCTGGGTGAGGCCCCCATAAGCCAAAAGCATGGTCGAGTGCAGGTAGGATTCCTGCACCGTTGGAGAATCTTTAATTTCTGTGACAACTCACCCCTCCATGTGGACACTGTGTTCTAGAAATATCAACTCAAGTTGGGCTCGAAGTAGAGAGGAAAGTTGGGAATATGGTGGAGATTGGGTCGCCAGCTGAATACCTAGAATAAAATTTTGTTATAGCTGAAAGGCATAGTATGAACTGTTATTGTTATTTAGTTATAACCAAAAGGCTTAGATTGGAATGCTTGATGTAATTTGGATATGACCACAGGCCTGAATGAATGTATAAAAAATAGGACTCAAATAGAAAATGGTAGCGAGCGATAGCTATAGAAAGGATATCGAAATTTCTTTGTTCTGTAATTTTGTTGGTATCGCCCTCATTCTAGACTGGATTTGAACTCATGATGTATATTTGTTGATTATTAATAGAAAGGAACTGCACCATGATTTCTCAGTATTGCATTGTAATTATGTGTTGATGCATTGATTAAGAGTTGAATCTTTACATTTCCTAAACAAGGAAATGAGCTGGTTGGCTAGGGCCCAACCAACCCAACTCGTTTTCCCTTGTGTTCTTCTTTTTCAATTAAGATGTGTTAATTTCGTTTAATGCAAAGTGTGAAGTAAATAGATGTTTTTATTCTTCTGCAAAGTTTAAATCTAATTTCATTATAGTGTGATGGATGAGTGGTGTGCATGCTCAATTGAGTTTAATTTTATGATTTCCCTCTTTGAAGTTTAATGTCGTTTTTTTTCCTGGATCGTGCAAGAACACATTCTTGCACTAGTGCATTTACAGTCTCGCACATTGATTCATATGGTTCATTACAGTAATAGTCTTTTATTCTTATATTATTGATGAGTCTTACAGTGATTCTAGACATCATGATTTTCATTCTGAATTTTTCTTGATATTTTGAATTAAACATACTTTTGATAATCAGAAACCAAAATTTGTTGCGACACGCTGGTCTATGCATGTGCTTTAGGATCTTTGGAAAGATCAGAATTTATGTGTGATTATTATTTAAGATAATATTTCTAGTTAAGAAAGTTATGAATGCAGATTAGTTCGCCTAAAAAAACTATTACAAGATTGAAGCCTACTGTCACAATTAAATGATCTTTTTAGATTGAATGAAGAAGTTCCCTGATTAAAGAAGAGTGTGCTTTGAATTTGGAAATTAATTCTTGTTTTATATATTAAGATTGGTTGAAGCATCTTTTGGTTTGAGTAATTTATTTTGAAGTTATGTTCACCTTTGCAAGCTCTTTTCCAAGTTAACACATTCTTTATTTTCTCGTAAAAGTGATTGGAAAACTTGGTGCATGAACCTCTGTCCCAGTAGAAGAATCGATCTCTTGATACAAGAATAGAGTGCTCTAGTCTTGAGGATTAGAGCTCATGCATGAAGACATAAATCTTCAGTACATGTGTAAAATATAATTTTAACACCTAAGCTTTATTCTGGTACTAGTGCAAGTACATTGCAAAAATATAGGAATAATAGCTTAGTGGAGGGAGAAGGATCTATAAGGAGTCAGATATATTCAAGGGTCTAATTATTAACCTAGCACACAACTATACTTAATATAAGCATAGATTTACATTTTCATTAGTCAAAGATAGTTTGCAAGAAGTTTGAGAGTTCATTAATTCATTTATTTTCCTGCAAAAGTACTTTATTTCACATTCCAGCACTAGAATATCTTTGGTGTAAATTGTCAAGTGATCTTTTATTTTTGATTTTGCAAGATTACAATTGAGGAGACAGGAATAAAGTTTGGAAAATTTCATATCATTTCTGGCATTTCCTGTGATTCGTCTCTAGTTTTAGGAAACTCACGGGTTGACAATTAAGTGTTGAAGGAGTCTTCCTAACCGCAATTCCTGCACCCAACATTTTGACGCCGTTGCCGGAGAGGTGATATAAAATTGGTAAGAACTTTCCATTTTTAGCAATAGGGGTAAGTGTGCTATTATTTTTTTGTAGTATGCTTCTATTTTTGTAAGGATTTTACAAGTATTTATTATTTTATTCATTGCAACAATTACAGATTCTTTTTCTTTATAAGCATTTGAATTTTGTCTTTTTTGGATATGATTTTTTTTAAATGGATGCCTAAGAAAGGTAGGGGTCAGAAACCCAATAAGGGCTAACAAAATACTGAAAATTTTGAAAAATCTTCTCATATTGGTCCTTATTTTGCAGGTAGAAAGTCCAAGTAAACTCAGACTCATCACACCGGAACAATCCACTTAGATTCTAGAAACAGTGATTTAGGTGTGACACAACCTAAAAGGGGGAAGAAGGAGGCTAAAGGTGATCAGAAAGTTCAATTCAACATTAGTCAACCTTCACCTTCTAGAAGTGGTCCGATTGGAGGCACAACAATGGCTAATCATGAACACCATGCAGAGGGGACTGGCGACAATCAAGTCAATGAAGAGAAGTCTTCTTTTGGATTTCCAATAGTGAACTCAGAAGAGAATTTACAAATGAATAATATTTCACTTTAAGCTCTTCCAGACTTTCATGCTAAGGTGCACGAAGACCTAGATTCATTTATTTACGAATTTCATATATTGTGTCAGAGTTATGATTATTGTTCTGATGCCTAGAAATTAAACTTGTTTCCTACAACTCTCAAGGATTTAGCCTTGTGCTGGTTCATGGGACTAGGAGAAAACACTATAAGCTTTTGGGACGAAATGAAGTGAGTATTTTTGAATAAATATCAAGAATATTATGAAACTAGAGAAATGTAGGACGGGATCTTCACCATTGTACAGGGTGATGATGACACTTTGGAGGATTACCTAGAGAGATTTTGTATATACTCCAAAGGTACAAACAAAATTTTTATTTAAGTACTATTCAAGCCTTCTTCCTATGAGGAATTAGTGAGGAATCTTGACATAATTTGAATTTCTTAGGAGAAGGAGACATTTCTCAAAAGAGTTTTGAACAAATTTGTGACTTGTGTAGGAAGTTCTCCAGAAATGAATCTAGATCCACTAGAGGATGTTCAAGCAAAACTAACAAATTGGGATCTACAGATGCTATGATCATTGGCTTGGAGAATAAAATGGATAACATGAAAATTGAAATAATTAATATTTTTAGCAAACAAATAGAATCTTTGAAATTTCATGAAAACTTAGAAAAATAACAAGATTCATTGTCTATTTTTGGTGCAAAATGTAGAAAAAATCATCCTTTAAGAGAATGTCCTGCTAATATGAAAGGTGCTAATAAATGTGTGATTTGTGTAGAGAACCATGCCACCGAGGACTACCCCTCCATACCTGGATTAAAAGTTGTAGTTGCAGGAGAGCATTTGGAACCTAATCCATTACATTCCATGGGAGCACGAAGAAACTGGCCATAGGTAAGTGCAGGTATGTCTCTAGAACCACATTTTTATGGCTATAATGCACATTCATATTCCTATAATAATAATAATAATGACTTAACATTGGCAACATGGGAATCATTTTCATCATGGACAATCCTCTCAACCTTGGCAGCAAGGATGGAGAGGGTCAAACCATTCATATCATTCCAATCCTACTTAAATGCCATCATATCCTCCTTCCTATGCACCACACCATATGTCACAACCATCTTTTCCCCCTATATTTCAACAAATTCAATCATTGCCACCAGTGCCTTTGCCACCACCATTAAAACCACCTCAAGTACCTGTTCAATCGGTACTGAATCCTAATAATAAGGCGGTACAACGGATTCATTCGGTTGGACCATCACCTCTTCCTTCCTGTCTAACCCTACTGATTGGGATAAATGAGCTTCAATTGAGATAAGGAACCATGGTTAAACCAGAAAAACAAAAATAGTCCACGAAGATTATGCAGGAGAAAAATGAGGAGGTAACTCCTGATCATTCGAAAAACAATATCATTGTTCAACCCATTCCCGTACCTTCAGATTCACCTTCTTCTTCAAATCGTACTCGCTATCCATAGCGGTTGGTCATGGAGAAGAGTGACCCTGAGTCCACATTGGCTTCGGAGTTAAGAAATCTTTGTATAAAGGTTCCTTTACATCAAGCTATTTGATAAATTCCCATATGTATAAAGATCATGGGAATGATGTATTAAAAATCTAGGGAGGAAGAGAGTAGAACCTCAAGCCATTTAGTTTGTTGGTAGAGAAGCTGAATTGATGACATGATGTGTATCAATGGAGAAATACACAGATCCTAGACACCTAGTTGCTTTTTTTTGGATAGGTGATATCCTTGTCTCTAATGTATTAATAGACCTGAGGGCGGCCATCAAAGTGATGAACAGGAAAACCATGGAACAAATTGGGTTGGGCCATATTCCTCATACACCCACCATGTTTGAACTTGCAGACAGATATAAAATCAAGCCCGGTGGAGTATTGGATGATGTGGTTGTCTCTACAGATTCATGGGAATACCCCACAGATTTCTATGTGCTTCAGCCCAAGAATCCAGTGGGAGGACATCGTTTGATTCTAGGATTACCATGGCTTGCCACGGTTGATGCTTATAATGGATTCTGCTCTGGTGATATGTACATTTCACATGGAGACTCTAGGAAAAAGGTCATCTTATACCCACCTACTAGATCTATTCGAGAACTCAAGGATACTTTATGGCTATATTATGATAGTAGTGATGAGGATACCCAACCTATTTCTTTGATTCAACATCATACCGAGTGTGCTCAGGATGGTGAATTGTAATATTTCTTGAACAACCTAGACAGTATGCTTAGTTTTGATACACTTCATCATATCTTAGTCTGCATTTTCAAGAAAACTCTGATTCCCAGCCTTCCTTACCCCATACTATGGTATCATATTCCTGTACTCTTGAGCCTGAGACCACTCTTGTTGAAGTTAATCCAGGCAAATCCTTACACATTAGTTTAGACTAGGATTCATCTCAACAAGAGTAGCTTGTTACCTTGTTGCGAGATCATTTGGATGCATTCTCTTGGAGTTATGAAGACATGAAAGGCATTCCTCCTAAGACTTCTACTCATCATATCTATATCCTAGAGGGAGCCCATAATGTCCGACAACCCCAGAGATGAATGAATCTCGAACTAGGAGATATTGTTAAGGAGGAATTATAAAAGCTCTTAGATTCTAATTTCATCTACCCATTTCTAACAGCTAGTGGGTCTCTTGATTAGTGATGGTGTCTAAGAAACATGGGAGATGGTGTATTTGCACTGACTATTGAGAATTAAACAAAACCACTCTCAAGGATTAGTTTCCTCTTCCTTTCATCGATCAGGTGTTAGATACCCTTACCGGTAAAAAGTACTTTTCATTTTTAGATGGCTTCAGTGGATATAACCAAATCCAGATTGCACCCTCAGATCAAGACAAAGCTACCTTGACATGCCCTTGGGGTACATTTTCCTACTGAGAGATTCCTTTTGGGTTCTGTAATGCACCTACTACCTTTCAAAGGGTTGTGCTGGCTAATTTTGTTGATCTTGAAGGTGTTGAGATTTATATGGATGATTTTTCTGTGTTTAGTAACTCATTCGATGAAGCTCTTAAAAATTTAGAAAAGGTTCTTGTACGTTTCCAAGAGGACCATCTTTCTTTGAGTGATAAAAAATGTAGATTAATCTTCACAACAGAAGTGGTTCTTGGTCAATTGGTTTCTGACAAAGGTATTCAGGTAAACCCCGCTAAAATTGAAGTCATTATTTGTTTTCCTGCACCCAAAACCCAAAGGGAAGTGAGAGGTTTCCTGGGGCATGCTTCTTATTATCAAAGATTCATTGAAATTTTTTCCAAGATTGCTACCCCCGTTTTTTGATTACTAGCTAAGGATAGTGAATTCACATGGTCCACAACTTGCCAACATTTGTTTGAAACATTGAAGGAAACATTAGTACAGGCACCAGTTTTGAGAGGACGAAATTGGTCCCTACCATATCATATTTCCTCTTATGCTTCAGACACTGCCATTGGCACAACCCTAGGACAATAGGAGAATAAACAACCCTACGATATTTACTACATCAGTAAAAATTTGTCACCCACCGAATTTTACTATATAGTAACTGAGAAAGAATATTTAGCCATTATTTTTGCTATTAGTAAATTCAGATGTTACATTATAGGATATGAAGTTTATGTGCGTACTGGTCATTTTTCTATAATATATTTAATGAATAAACCTTTAACTAATGGTAGAGTGACTACGTGGTTACTTCTATTATAGGAATTCAATGATACAATTATTGATAGACTAGGAAAGTCTAAAGTCGTAGCTGATTATCTTTCTATATTAAAAAATCCTTGTGAAGTAATTCTTGTTGATTGATGATTTCCCTGAAGAACATTTCTTTTCTATGTTAGCAAAATATCCATGGTTTTATGACATAGCCAGCTCTTTAGTCACCAGAGAAACACCACCTCACTTATCCATTCATGAAAACTAGAATATTATTTAGAAAAGTGCTTGATATTCTTGGATACAGGGAGACCTCTTTTGCATTGGACCTGATACTTTTATTCGTAGATGTGTAAGAAAGGAAGAAAGCTTTGATATTTTAAAATTTGCCCATCATGAACCTTGCGGTGGCCACTTTGCTGACAAATGAACTGCATATAAAATTTTACGCATTGGCTATTTTTGGCCTTCTTTGTTTAAGGATTCCAAACGATATGTTAGGTGTTGTGATAGTTGTCAATGAATGGGACAACCTGTTCAAGCCAACGAAATGCCTTTATGTCCTCAAGACATGAATGAGCCCTTTGAAAAATGGGTTATTGATTTTGTACGACCCATAAATCCCACATATTTAAATAAAAATAATATCTTGGTTTGTACTGATTTTGTTACTAAATGGGTAGGGGCTAAAGATGTTTCTTTTTCCACTAAAAACATTGTTGATTTTTTGTTTAATGAAATTTTGACTAGAGTTTGTGTTCCTAGAAAAATTGTTTTTGACAATGGACTGTAGTTTGTTTCTAACTTGGTACTGAAAGTCATGAATCAATATAAGGTTTGGCACAGGAAATCTACACCGTACCATCCACAAGAAAATGGACAGGTGGAACCCACCAATAATATCATCGAATCCATCCTCACCCAAATAGTAAACATGCGCAAGAAAGAATGGGTTAATCAACTTCCTGAAGCCTTATGGGCTTATCGAACCAATTGGAGGAACAACACGTGGCATACACCATATGAGATGGTGTACAGAGAACAAGAGCTTTTGCCAATTGAATTTCCGATAAAGACTTTCAAGATTGCAGTTCTATTGGGTCTAGATCTCTCAGAAGCACAACAGCAACATCTATTGTAGCTAAACAAGTTGGATGAATTTTGAAGGGATGTTGTTCAACAAAATATTTTGGTGTAGTAGCAATGCAAGAAGTGGCATGACAAGTTTATCAAGAAGAAACAATTCCAACTAGGTGATTGGGTACTTCTCTATGAAACTAGATTTAATCATTTTAAAGGGAAGTTCCACACTCGTTGGATGGGACATATGAGGTGATTCAATTCTTCGACAATGGGGCTGTAGAAGTCAAAACTATCGATGGGAGACATTCAATTTTCCTTGTGAATGGGCCTATGCTTAAAGTATGTTTTCAGTCCATCACAAAGGAAGACTTCATGCAACAAGTGCAACAGTAGTCTGAACTTGATTTGGTAGGTGGCTATGCTAGCCTACTGTAATCTGATTTCTTCTCTCTTGAAATAAAATTTAATAAAAATCCAAAAAAATAATATAAATAATAAAAAAGAAAAGTATTTAAAAAAGAAAAAGAAAAAGATTTGTTTTCTCGTGATAGTTAAAATCAGTCCTACTGACATGATTACAGAAGGATCAACCTGAAAACCAGCTTGCTGGCAGGAAGATCAATGCTAATAAAATGGGAATGTTGCTTGACCTTTAGATGTGTTAACTGTCAACAAGAAGAATAAGGTTCAAGTGCAAGAACCAAGTCCTTATCCAAGTTTTGGATAGGTGGAATGGAAATTTTTATTCAAGAAACACTCAATTCCCACTAAATTTATTTTATGGATCAGCACTATGCAAGAAGATGTCAGGTGAAATTCTTCCTTTATTCTATTCCCATTTTCGAAAGAAAAAAACCCTTATTTTCTTCTTTATATTGCAAATGTTTACCATCCCTTTCTTAAAAGAAGTTTCCCCTATCCGATTTCGTATTTCCCTCTTTTCCCTTGAAATTTTTTCCCCAAAATCCCTTTTTCGATTTATCCCTCTTGGTGGTTTCACTCTTGAATTCCCTGTCGTAATTCCTTCCGATTCTAAAAATTTACCCTTTTTCCCACTTCTTTTTTCCCTCATTGATTGATTGCAAGTTTTGATGTGAATTGGAAAATTATATCAATAGGGACATGTTAACACCAAAAAATGGCGAATAAAACCTCATTTGTATATTCGAAAAAATTTTCAACCTAGCCTATGAATTGTATTCTATCGGAATTTTCTTTTGGTTCCTATTATCCTACAAATATCCCTGTTGCAGGAATGTGTGCTTGAGTGTAAGAAGATTTGGTGCAGGCAGGGGTAGTGCAAGCATGTCTAAGCGTAGGCATGCTTGGTGTAAGCGTGGTTGGTGCAAGCACATTTAGTGCAGGCACATTCAGTACAGGAATCCTCACTACTGAGCGTGCCTAATTGAAAAAAAACATGTTTCGGTGCAGGAACACTTGGTGCAAAAATATGTGTTGAAGCTTATATTTTTTTTCATGAACCCTTTTAAATGTAGAATAGTTGTACCACCTATAGATCATGGCATTTAGTTTATATTATGATTAACGCTTCGTTTCATCATTTACTAAATTAAGAAGAAATCATTTCAGTACGAAGATATTTTAGGTTATGAAATCTTATATTTTCAATGAGTACTAAGTACACCTAATGTGAAATCATGGAGTAAATGCGGAACGGTTCGATTCTCCCAAAATCCAATACTTACCTTCCCTTGGAAAACTCATCACCTCATAATAATGGCTTCACTCCATATCCGACCTTGCATGACCGTTATGTGAAATTATTGTCTAAATCGTCGCCTCTTCCAATCATCATCGTATGTCTATACTTGCACCAATCCATATAAACATCCCTATAATTTTAATAATGAAGCACGATCTTTCGGGAAATGGTTGATATAATGGTGGATGTATAGCTCGATCACCACTTGAGTTCTTTTTGTTGTAATATCCTTTTATAACTTGAGACAGAGAGTGGGTGAATTTGAATAGACATAGCACCTGTAAGGATTGAGCCATGACCCATACAGGAGATGGAACATATAGGTGAGTACATGAATAGTCTTCCAATGTTGCAGCAATCTGAGGTCCTCCCATTCCTGCAGAAGTTCGATGGATTTGACTCCGCTGTGGCAATATCATTTGCCCAGTACTTTGATGGGAGCCGAGCCAAGGTTGGTTCATTAGGATTTTAAGTTACAAAAGAATCCATTCTTAGGCTACAGAGTTGCCAATAGTGGGGGAGTAATGGTTCAAGAAGGAGAAGCTAGAAAAGAAATTGTGGCGTCAGTTCATGGTCAAACTGAAGTAGAAGGTGGAATGGAAGAACAAACTCCAACGGAATGCTATGATTGGGAAGTGGAAGGATCTCCTGTATGTGCTGCAGAAGATCCTTACTTGCGAGGGCCGCTACTCACTAACTTGTCTCTATCACATACGCTTACTCTTTCACTTTGAGTCGGTAAGTTCATCAATCTCCCATATTATTTACTCAGAAGTTTAGAAAATATGGTGAAAGGGGTTCACAAATGAAAATCCAATCAGGTCGCATAAAAATTATATCACCATAGGCTGATCACAATCTTAGTTAAGAAATGGATAGAAGTTAAAAATGTGACTTGGGAGGAATTCTTGAAGGAGTTTCAGGGGCGGAGCGTAGAGAAGTTGACTCATAAGAAGGGGGCAAAAAAGTTGTCTCAGAAGAAGAGTGTAGAAAAGTTGGCGTAGAAGAAGAGTACAGGGAAGTTGACTCAGAAGAGGAGTGCAAGGAAGAATGAGAAATCGAAAACGATGACCCCATTTCCTACTGAGACCAGGATGTCGGCCAGGTGAAGAACTACCTCCTAAAGGGTGGTCATGTTTAGTCGACCTCTCCAATACTGTTGGATGACTCACCACTTACTTCACCAAGTAAAGATAGTCTTTTGGTTCTCGCTAAGGCAATGGCTCATGTAGTGGTTGATGGTGACTATTTGGAGAAGGAAGATGACACACCCTTGTTGGTCCTCTTTGGAAGAATGAAGAAAAGAAAAATGATTTCAAGTACAAGTAAGGACCCAACAAAGGGTCAGGTGGATGACAGGCAATAGGGTACTGAAACCCTCAATAATTTTGAATAGTAGTGTACTACAACCCTTGGTGTGATGGATGAGCAAGGTACTGAAAGCCTGAATGATTTTGAATAATAGGGTACTGAAGCCCCTGGTGAGATGGATGAGTAGGGTATTGAAGCCCTTAATGACTTTGAGGAGCAGGGTGCAGAAACCCCTGATAGAGTATAAATATAGGACACTAATACCCTTAGTAACATTGAGATTTCGGGTGTTGAAACGCTTGATGATATTACAATGCAGGATCTAAAAGGTGGCCAGGATATCTTTGACCTTGATAATGATGGCACATTTTTGGAATCGACTGCCGAAAAGTTTGTGGCTGAGGAATGGAGAGTGGAGAACTCCACCCTCTGTTTGAACAATTGGATAGAAGAACTCGGGCAACATGTTTATGGCTTGGAGGTAATAAACCAAGCCATGAAAGAGCAGAGTACAGTGCAGAAACGAGAAAACACAGAGTTAGCAGGAGAGGTGAAGGAACAAAAAATACAAGTTAAGATATCGAAATATCGGGCCTCAAAGTGTTATGAACGTCTTAAGAAGATGACCAAGAAACTTAAAAAGGCTTGAAGAAGGAAGGAAAAGACAATTAAAGCAAGGATCAGCATACAATTTTAGAATTGAAGGGAGCCCCTCCTGTTTTGGTTTTTTTGCAGCAGGTAAAGGTTGTGTGAGGATCCACAACAACTTAAGCAGAGGAGGATGTTGGTAGGCTACATTGCTTCATTTTTAACCCTTTTTCCCTTCAAAAACATAACCTTAGACCTCTATTTTAACCTTTCAAACCTCCCTATTCCTGCACTATTCCAAGAATCATGTCTTTTCCTACACTATATTTATATTTCATGTTTAAGGGTTACAAATGTGCTTACTTAATAATTTTCATAGATTTTATACCTTTAAATATTTGAAACTAATATTTATCTTCCTAAATATATTTGATAGGAAATGTATTGATCATTTCATTAGCATGGTAGAGTGTAGGTAGGATTCCTGTACTACTGGCGAATCTTTATTTGCCTTGACAGCTCACCACCCAATGCAGACGCCCTGTTCTAGTACGGTCAAATCAAGTTGGGCTCGGAGCAGAGAGGAAAGTTAGGGATATGGTAGTGATTGGGTCACCGGCTGAATACCTAAATAATGTTTTTTTATAGCCAAAAGGCTTAGTATGAATTTTTATTGTTATTTGTTATAGCCAAAAGGCTCAGATTGGAATGCTTGATGTAATTCGGTTACGGCCGTAGGCCTTAATGAATGTATAAAACAAAGGACTCAGATAGAAAATTGTAGCAAGCGATAGATATATCTAGGATATTGTGATTTCATTCTTCTGTAATTTTGTTGGTATCGCCCTCGTTCTGGGCTAGATTCAAACTCATGATGTATATTCACTGATTATGAATAGAAAGGAACTGCACCATGATTTCTCAATTTTGCATTGTAATTATGTGTTGATCCGTTGATCAAGAGATGAATATTTTTGTTTCCTAAACAGGAAAATGAGCTGGTTGGCTAGGGCCCACCCAACCCAACTCATTTTCCCTCGTGTTCTTCATTTTTTATTAAGGTGTGTTAATTTCATTTAATGAAAAGTGTGAAGTAAATAGATGGTTTTATTCTTCTACAAAGTTTAAATATGATTTCACTACAGTGTGGTGGATCCATGGTGTGCATGCTCGATTGAGTTTAATTTTATGATTTCCTTCTTTGAAGTTTAATCTCATTTTTTTGCCTGGATCATGCAAGCACACATTCCTACACTAGTGCATTTACAGTCTCATAGATTGATTCCTATGGTTCATTACGGTAATAGTCTTTAATTCTTATATGATTGATGAGTCTTAATGTGACTCTATAGTGTGTGATTTTCATCTGAAGTGTTCTTGATATTTTGAATTAAACGTAATTTTGATAATCATAAATTGAGCGCTGTTGTGACACACTGGTCTGTGCCTACACTTCATGCTGTTTAGGAAAGATCAGACTTTAGGCATAATTATTCTTGAAGAGAATCTTTTTGAGTTAAGAAGGTTATGAATGCAGATCAGTTTGTGTGAATAACTATTATAGGATTGAAGGTCGTTGTCACAATTAAATGATATTTTTAGATTGCATGAAGAACTTCCTTGATTAAAGATGAGTGCGCTTTGACTTGGGAAATTAATTCTTGTTTTAGATATTAAGATTGGTTGAAGAATATTTTGTTTTGAGGAATTTATTTTGAAGTTATGTTCACCTTTGCAAGTTCTTTCCCCAAGTTAACACATTCTTTATTTTCTCATAGATTGATTCCTATGGATCATGCAAGCACACATTCCTACACTAGTGCATTTACAGTCTCATAGATTGATTCCTATGGTTCATTACGGTAATAGTCTTTAATTCTTATATGATTGATGAGTCTTAATGTGACTCTATAGTGTGTGATTTTCATCTGAAGTGTTCTTGATATTTTGAATTAAACATACTTTTGATAATCATAAATTGAGTGCTGTTGTGACACACTGGTCTGTGCCTACACTTCATGCTGTTTAGGAAAGATCAGACTTTAGGCATAATTATTCTTGAAGAGAATCTTTTTGAGTTAAGAAGGTTATGAATGCAGATCAGTTTGTGTGAATAACTATTATAGGATTGAAGGTCGTTGTCACAATTAAATGATATTTTTAGATTGCATGAAGAACTTCCTTGATTAAAGAAGAGTGCGCTTTGACTTGGGAAATTAATTCTTGTTTTAGATATTAAGATTGGTTGAAGAATATTTTGTTTTGAGGAATTTATTTTGAAGTTATGTTCACCTTTGCAAGTTCTTTCCCCAAGTTAACACATTCTTTATTTTCTCGTAAGAAGGATTAGAACACTTAGTGCAAGAATAAATGTCCCGGTATAGGAATCGATCTCCTGATACAGGAACAAAGTGCTCTAGTCTTAAGGCTTAGAGCTCTTGCATGAAGATGTAAATCTTCAGTATAGGTACAGAATATACTTCCAACACCTAAGCTTTGTTATGGTACTAGTGTAAGAACATTGCAAAAGTACAAGAATAATAGCTTAGTGCATAGAGAAAGATTTATAAGGAATCAGATATCTTCAGGGGCCCAATTATTAACTTGACACACAACTATATTGAATATAAAAATAGATTTATATTTTCATTAGTCAAATGTTGTTTGCAAGAAGTTCGAGAGTTCCTTTCACTTATTTTTCTTGAAAAATTAATGTCATTAACATTCCAGCAATAGAATATCTTTGGTGTAAATTTATGGGTGATCTTTTCTTTTTAACTATGCATGATTTTAATTAAGGAAGTAGGAATAGAGTTTGGAAAAGTTCATATCATTTATGGAATTTTCTTGTGCTTCATCTCTAAGTTTACGAAACCCCTAGGTTGGAAATTAAGTGTTGAAGGAGTCTGCCTAATTGCAATTCCCTCATCCAACAATGCCCATATGCTTAGATATGTTGTTTACACCTATAAATTGCATTAATGCTAGGTGTTTAAAAGAATGTCATTCTCAGTTGGGGATGGTCTTGCCTAGTACTAGAGCTAGTTTTTGGTTTATTAGTCTTGTGATCATGTCTTTAATGGATTTAGGAAATTTCAACAAATTCTGGGTAGTGGTCAGAATTCTAGGCTTGAAAATTGCCTTAAAATACCCAAACTCTGGCAAAGGTCTACTTGAAATAGTCCCTTGACATAGGCATGCGGATTTGTGGGATCATCCATAGCTCCCTAGATGATAGCATGCCCACAGCGTGAGAGCCTCTAGAGATCAAGTCATCTGCAAGCTCAATGGGATCCAAGGGCTTGTTGGGAGAGAGGTATGATTGGCTCTTGAGGGTCCCACTGCTAATGTTGAATGTTTGAATGGTGTGTTTCCATCACTTCCACCTCCTTAGCTTGACTTAAGCATTTCAATCATATCTTAGTGGCTTGTCATCACATGTTTACCCCGGCTAGCCAGTTGCTTGGGCAGATGTGGGAGGAGGGTGTTACATCATCCTCTATAATCATCATAAAAAATTCCTTAGTGAGTCACCTGTGTTACCTTAATTTCCTTGACTTTGAACCTTCTACAAATATTACCCTCCTTCTGCAACTGTTCTAGACCTTGTGCAACATTTTACAACTCTTATGTAATCATCAAGACTCCCACAACTCCTCTCTAATCATTAAGAGACATCATTCAGCCATGACCTTGCTAGGCACATCAAGAACAATGTCATAGTGTGATAAGATCATGTTGAAAAGAACTTCGTAATGTGATAAGACATAAGGTGAAAATATCTTGTTCTAAGTTGACACCCAAGTTGACATCAAGACCAACACGTTAGCCATAATTCCAACAATCTCCCCTTTGGAATTTATGTCAACCTCTTCCAAAACACCAAATCCTTCTCTCCCCCTTTGACATAAAGGGTAAGCGCAGTAGCAAGCTGAGATAAGTACTCCCCCTAAAATACTTAACTCTATAAATATGATATTTTGATAGAAGATGATTTGAAACAAGGAACTTGGTTACAATATTTGTCTTTAATTAAGACCATAACCTTTCATGTTGACCATGGTCCCCCTACACAAACATACCATTACTATTTTTTCTAAAATAAACCTCTTTATATATTGCACTTGACTAATCAACTATTGATTTATGGTGATTAATGATATGAAATACAATTATAGGGCTCCTCGGAGCTGAAACATGGTTCTAATGAGATTGATATATGACTATTTTAGAAGCATGCCTACCACCAACAAACTCGTGTTACATCATGCCATCAAATGACCACACTTTTACAATGCATGTTGGACCAATGTGCCTTTCTAAGGTTGATGTACAAAAGGATCAAATAATACTAATACATGGCTACTCAAATTCATACATAGGTTCTCTCCTTTATGCATGGTCAGTACAATGAGATGCGATATCAATGATGTGTGCTCTATGAAACAATAGGATTAGAAATCATGTCATATGGTTACTTTCCATTAGCAAGGATCTAAAAAGTAACATAAATGAAGACCTTTTGCAGAATCTAAAATCTTCAAAAGCCATTAAGTATAGCAAGAAGATTAAGTAGCTCCGATCTTGGTTTCTTTCCTTTTGGTGGGTGACTTGATTAATTTTTCTTCTAATGAGTCTTATTAAGGTCCTCTTTATCACCTTGTGGATATGAAGTTGCATGATTATATCCAAGACCTATATTAATTAGAGGAGAGTATTGTTCATTAATAATATTCTCTAGTAATTCAGATGCCTTTACTGATTTGAGGTTGCAATCTGATTGGGATTTTTTTCTCATAATCTTCCGTTTAGGTCACACTTAATGATTCTAACTTCTCATAGTGCCTCTCTTTTTCTTGAATTTGTTTCATCAAGACTTCATCTCTTCTTTTAGCTACTTATATATGAGTCTTTAACAAGGTTATTTCTTCAACACTACCACTTTCTTTAATTTTCATATCTTTGTTTATATTCTTGATTCTATCAATTTATTTTAATGCATTCATTAAATCATTTGTTTCACAATTATCTGATTCACTAGACAACTAATATTCAAGGGCCATAAGAATTTTGTAACTAGTGTTAGAATCTGAATCTTCATCTACCCTACCATCTGATGTATCTTTATTGTCTTCGTTAGAATGAAAGATTTTCTTTGTAGAGAAATTATTTTTGATATTTTCTTGGAGACATTCTTTTATTTTTGTTTCATATCAATGTTTTATTTGTATGGACATTTATCTGCATAGCTTCCAACCCTTCCACAAGAAAAACATTTGACTAGTAGCTTACCTTTGAATTTACTTGTTGTCATTTGCATCTTCTTGATGAAGTTTTTTTCTTCTTCATAAAAAAATTAGCTAGTGTCTTTCGGCTCTTTCTTTTATTTACCTTTAGATGTAGCTTTGAAGGTAGTTCTATGATTTCTAGTGTATCCCTTTTTATCCTCATTTCGTAGGATTTCAAAACCCCATTGATTTTTTCTAGAGATAGTTGATTTAAATCTTGCATTTCCTCAATAGCTAAAACTTTTTCGTTGAAATTAGGAGTTAGAGATATCAATATCTTCTCAACAATCATAGAATCCCCAATGTTATTACCAAGATCGTTCATATTGTTTATTACTTTGTCTACTCCAAGGAAACAATTTGCAATACTTTCATCTTTGTCCATTTTAAGGGATTCATATTGCATACTTTACAAATATAACCTATTAGCTTTTACCTTTGTATAACCTTCATAGTTCTTGACCAATTTCCCCACATGCACTTTTTGGTGTTGAGCTACATTACCTTCACAAATTCAGATTTTGGAAGTCCTCCTAGTATCTCCTTGACTACTTTAGCGTTGCTTTCATATTGTTTATTGCCTACCTCATTTGTATGTATGGATCTAGGATATTATTATAAGATTTCGACTACTACCCAAACATCAACTCCAAGGGATTGCAAATAAGACCTCATTTTGATCTTCCCAAATATGAAGTTTGTTCCATTTAAAAAAATGTGTTTTGGATGAGAAAACTCCAATTTGAGTGCTCATCTTCCTGGATCTCCCTTCTAGTAATTTAGCTACTTGTTGAAGGACCTAACCTCTAATAAATTTTTAAAAATATTTTTTTTTTTTTGGGGGGGGGGGGGTAAATTATTATTTCATGCCAAATCAAATTTTACTTAGTTTATCCTTCCATTTCCAAAGTTATATGAATAGTCATTTCATTATTAGAATATTATGCAATAGATCTAGGCATATTCAATGAACCATGAGAAACAATAAACATAAGAGCATGAAAATTGTTGGTTTGATGGGCCCTGACCCAAGTTCAGTGTTAGTTAGCCAAGCAAATCCCTACACTATTGGCCCTTTCGGCATCAACCCACAGAGCGCGAACTGAAGTCTCACTCAAAGCAGTATGGGGGGATGCAGGAACCAAGTTTCCACACCTTGAGCTGGTCGTGATGTTAGTCTATATTACCTAATCCTTCCTTTTGTTATCACCCAGTAATTTCCCAAGGTTAAAGAAAGACGTCACCCAGGTAACCACAAACCACTTTTGGAGCATAGGCCCTAGCCAAACTAATGCTTTGAGAGGGCTCTCTCTATTTAATTTAGCATTGTTTGAGGGGATTTTAGGCTAGTTATGAAAGCTGAAGGGGGTTTTTGATTTGTATTGAAGATTGGGTGGTGGGGTTCTTTAAATAGATGGATAGAATGATGTATCTAGACCATTGGGCTATGGATTCAAAAGAAGGGTAGTAGAACTAGATCAACTCACTAAAAGGAATTTTCAAAGGGCAACATAGTAGAGTAGAGTGCAAGTCTTTGGGCTAGGGGGTGAAAACGGTCTTAACCAGGGTGAGAGAGCAATTAAGAATTCTCAGACCGGGGTTGAAACAAGGAACAGAGGGTAATCAGAAACAAAGGGCAATTAAGAACCCTTTGCTATATATTATAAAAAAACAACCTAAACTAAGGATCATTTAAGAATTCTTTAGCTTAGATTATCAGTAGAAAACATGTATTTGCCTAACTATTATAAAAAAGTGTAATTAAACAAATTATGAGATAATACTCAAGTTATTGCATTTAGATTTAGATAAACATTATGGAAAAACTTTAAGAAAGATAACAACAATGTCAGAAAATACTTGTCTGCACTTCGCTCAACACATGAATCCTTTGAAATATCTGGTCTTTATTCACCAATTGAGCTTGCTAACTCAGTGAATGCTCCAATGGCTTTACAGTATTTTGATCAAGAAGTCTATAGAAATTTCTAAGAATCCACCCTACATACTTTGAATTGTGAAGTATTTATACTAAGGTTTTATTACAAAATATCTCAAACTAACTTGAGATTTAATATAGGAAATACAAATATCTTCTTGCAGGAAGATAGAGACAACTATTGAACTGCTTTCATGTTGTCCCTTTATAGTGGTACTATTGGCCTTTATGGTTTGGTTTTAGCTCTTTATGCTCTTTGTTGTTTGAATTATCACACTGGAGGTTTTATTTACTTTAGGATTTCATTTGAGACTCTCTGTCGCTGATACTCTTTTACTTTGATGACCTGTCTTTATCCTTCACTGTGTTTTTTCCTTTTACTATACAGTTTAACCTTTTACTGTGTGTTTCAACAGTAAATTCTTTTGCTTTTATGTGTATTAGCATGAGAAAGTGGATATTGATCAAGTCTCTATATGTTTCATTTGTTTGTCTTCTAACTGCATCTTCGGTCTGGTTCCCCTATTTTGACAGTCAATGCTCTATGTGAATGTTTTCTTCTCAGCTCTTTGTGTAATTGTGTTTTTCTTTGTTCCTTGTATAATTGTGTTCTTCTTCTAAATATAGGATTTTCAATAGGTTTCTTGTCGAGTCTTGGAGTAAACATGTTTTGCGACTAGTATCAAAATTGTTTATCCAAGCTCTGGTCTTTAGCTAATTACCTGCACAATTCAACAATTATTAAGAAAACCTCGGTTCACAGGGAAGGTGATTGATGGCTTTATTTGCACATGGATGCCTGGGGAAGGGATCATGGCAGTGTTTTGAATGTAAATGGAGGTAGAATTGCATTACAGAGATTTAGGGTGGCGCCGAAGAGTTTAATGGGTTTATACTGCAAAACGGGCAAAGGAACGTAAACGAAGGTTTTCATGGTTATAAGGTGTAACGGGTAAATATTTTTAATATGGCGTGAAATTTCATATTATGGATAGTAAGTGGTTTCTTGGGTTGGCAAGGAGGTGGTATTAGAGGTTGTCACACCAATTGTGAGGCGAAGGCGGTTTTTAGGAGGGGTCACCTGATATAGTCCATAACTTTACACATAGCCATTGGGGGCTTGGGGAAAACCACTTTATCAGGTGGGTATCATTCAGCCATTGGGCATGACCAATATGGATTTGGGCCATTGGATGAGGCAGATGTTAATCTAACAGTAGTTGGGTGATGGAAGAAAGTGGGAGATAAAGCATGGGCTTAGGGAGGGGCCCAACGCTTTAAACCTTGGCAGTATGGGTTTATTTAATGTTTAATCATAGGTTAAAAATGATCGGGTGGGGCTTAATGAATGGATTTAACTCTTTGGGTAAAGGTCAGGTGTTGGGTGAGGCCGATATGGCTGCACATCGTTGGATTAGGATGCAAATGATCGGACAGTGGTTGGGTTGTGAAATAGCACGGAGGAAATGTACGGAGGATTAAGGGGGGCAGATGCTTTAATCACAACTGGTTTGTGATTATTTAAGGTTAAGGAGGGGTTTTATTTGTTTTGTTGGGATAAGGGGAAGATGTATTAGTTTCTATTAAAGCTAAGGGTTGGGGGTATTTACATAGGGATTAACTAATACACGAGAAAAGGGTTTTTATCAAGAATTATATACTAAAGTGAATAATTAATATGAAATGTGGCGGAGTGGGTATATCCTAAGTAAAAAAGGTAAAATGTATGTATTTTGTGCACTTCACTTTATACTTAGGATAAAAGTTTTTTTTTTTTTTTTTCGGTTTTTGGGTGAAAAGGGATTTACATGGGGGGTTTTCACTTTTCCTAGACAAATGGTGTTTAACCTTAGGAAAAGGGGTTTTCTTAGGGTGATGAGGGGGGAACAAATTTAATGAAGGGGATTCTAGCACTTGTGTCAATAAGTCATTAAGCTGAGAGTCTGGTCCCACCAAAAGTCAGAGAAATGCTCTAAGCCTATTTGACTTCTAGGATTTAAAGTACTAGAACATACTTGTGGATAGGAAATTAGTAAGTAAATGGGAAAAATGAATGAGGGGGAGTTAAGGGGGACATGTACGGAGGATTAAGGGGGGCAGATGCTTTAATCACAACTGATTTGGGATTATTTAAGGTTAAGGAGGGGTTTTATTTGTTTTGTTGGGATAAGGGGAAGATGTATTAGTTTCTATTAAAGCTAAGAGTTGGGGGTATTTACATAGGTATTTAACTAATACACGGGAAAAGGGTTTTTATCAAGAATTATATACTAAAGTGAATAATTAATATGAAATGTGGCGGAGTGGGTATATCCTAAGTAAAAAGGTAAAATGTATGTATTTTGTGCACTTCACTTTATACTTAGGATAAAAGGTTTTTTTTTTTCAGTTTTTGGGTGAAAAGGGATTTACATGGGGGGTTTTCACTTTTCCTAGACAAATGGTGTTTAACCTTAGGAAAAGGGGTTTTCTTAGGGTGATGAGGGGGGAACAAATTTAATGAAGGGGATTCTAGCACATGTGTCAATAAGTCATTAAGCTGAGAGTCTGGTCCCACCAAAAGTCAGAGAAATGCTCTAAGCCTATTTGACTTCTAGGATTTAAAGTACTAGAACATACTTGTGGATAGGAAATTAGTAAGCAAATGGGAAAAATGAATGAGGGGGAGTTAATCACATGAAGTTGTAAACCTTTTCTTGTGCTTCCGTAACTCATCATACATGTTGAAATATGTATCTAAGCATGATGCATGTGTTTTGATCTAATCAACTTTGTAGTTTAGTAACCTTTCTTCTACTTACCCATCTCTTACCCTAACATGTTTTCTTCATTTCTTTGGGTGCATTTAGGCTAGCAAACCCTTATTCTATCTTTTCTTTTAATAAATTAATCTATCTAATTCTAACCTTATATCATCCAAGGGATCAAATTAAGCTTATGAGCTCCTTTTATTTTCTCTACCTATCTATGATCTGCCAAGATTAAACTGTTTGGTCAGATTTTATTCTCTAACTATAAACATAAAATTCAAAGCATGAAATAGCCAAGATTAAACAGTTTGATTACCATGGATTGTGGCATGAATAACAAGTTACACACAATCATTATTATGCATAAAAGTAAATAGTGGGGGAATTTAGACTTGCACACTTTCATGGTCTCTTTATTTTTGGGGTTCATATATCTTCATTTTTTTGACCTTCTCTTATTCTTTTGCCCTTTGATTTTTCTTTTAGGACATAACCTCTTTACATTTTTAAATTTTTTAATATGGAAAACATTTGAAGAAAGAAAAGGTATGTACAATATTATAAGGCTGAACCTTAGGCATTCAAAATTATGAATCCTATTGGTATAGGAACCTAACACCTTCGTGCAGATTGATAAGACTTTAGGGCTTATCGATGTTCCTTCTCTTCCATCCTTGAGTACCTATGCAAAGGTACTCAAATGATCTTTGTGCAACCCTAACCCGAGGTCCATGAACTTATGCTCCTTTGTGATTGAGTTACTGTATAAGTTCCCAAGTTACCTTAAGGGTTACCTAATCTACCATGCATTTACAGATACCCTCGCGTAATCCTTTATTCTTTCCTGTGTTCAATGAACAATATAATCAGATAAATTCCCGCATCGAATAAGCATTATAATGTAAGCCCAGATTGTAACATAATATAATAAGATACTTAAACAGAGACAAAATACACAGCGATTGTAGAATAATTCTCTTTATTGATATCTCAAGTTCAGTACATACTCTATCTACCCTACGCACACAACTTCAGGGGTCTGCGCACTCAGCTGTGGACTTCCACCCTAGTCCTCTACGCACTCAGCTGTAGAGACTGTACCTACGCTAAGACTCGAGAACACTTAGAATTTCTACCCAAAATCCTTCTTCTTGTTGTTACTCCTTCTTAGACTCTTCTAAGACTCCGTTTTTATATAATCCCATGGTCTGCAGACCATGGGTAGATCTTTATAGCCGACATGATACTTCACAACCTCTTCACACTTCGTGACCAAAAAATGTGGAGACTTTACATATTTATTATAAAAGTTGGGCGTTTTGCCCCAAACATGGGATTTTAGCACCAAAAATAGCTCTTGGGGGAACCCGTTCCAAACAAGCCCCCAACACAAACATGGTGACTTGCCCTCGAGTCACGCTGTGGGCATGGAGATCTTGGCATGAAGACCCACCAACTCGACCTGTACAACTATTACCTCGGTGTTGCACTATGTGACCACTTGCTTTATTTCCTTGACCAGCTGCTCTGTTGGTGGCCCTGCAGTGTCAACCTGAAGCTTCTGCTGAGTCTCCTGTAGACTATCCAAATTTACTTCAATGGAGCCCATGATTAAGTAGGCCTCGTCCAACCAAGGCTTCAAACGCGCCTTCAAAATTGCCTCTTTGTGTTGAGATGCATCTACCTGCTCCTTTAATGCCTTGGCCTCCTGTAGCTTCACGAGTATTTGTGTGAGGGAAAGAGTATGTGTTGTCCCGTTTACCTCATCAAAGCACTACTGTAGCTCTTGCACCTCTGTTTCTAGCCTCTACAATAGGGTCTTCTTGTAGGATGGTCAGTACTTCTAAAAACTATTCAAAACACGTTTTGCAGTCTGCCACTACACTTTCTACTGTTGTTATTTCCTTGTGATAGCAGTCGTGCACTGCTCCTTGACTTTCAGAGGAGTTGAGGGCTAGGTCATGAAGTACAATTCTACAATTTGGAGGTTCAACTCCAACTGAAACTTTGCCAATTCTATGTGGGCGTCACGTGTTGTATATCTGAGGTGATAATGGTCAACTATCATGCCTAAGCATCTAAGATAATTGTTTTGGGGGTTTTGTTTTAATTTGGAGGACTAATGAATGAAACAGATGTAAAACTGTAATGCCTAACCTTGTGAATAATATTAATACCAAAGTACAGGGCTACTATAAAGTTTCACAAAGTGAAATAGCTTGTATGGTGATGAGCAAAAACAAAAAATAATATGATTATCATAGTTTTCAAATTGAAAATTAAATAATCATAAGTATGAGAATATCTAACCTATGTTCAGAAGGTTTAAGAGAATATTCTTAAGCTTACAAAAGATGTTGATGATTTATTGATTCAGAGGGAATTAATTAAGTAGACAGTCCATTAATTCATTCTCTTTATAGGTTATCACTTCAGAAGCTTATAGGAATAGATTGAAACACAATTATTCCTACCTGGTTATCTCTGTAAGAAATAAGAATATGAAGAAAAACATAATTAGTAATATTAGAAAAACTTACAGGAAACACAAACTGTGTAAAACAGAATTTAGAATCCTTTGCTTTGTATTAAGGTTCCGGAAAAGTCAAGTACATCAAATGTTTAGAAATGATTCATCAAGGGTGCAACCTATAATAACTTGTGAAGGGAGTTATCTATACAATAGTAGAACTAAGAAAATATCCTAAACTATTAAAAAAATATATATATTATAAAATCAAAATAATGACTGTTAGTTGATATGGTACTATTTTGATGTTGCGTT
>APFE031602035.1:0-15414 GCA_000404065.3 Pinus taeda | reverse complement strand
CCACTGCCCAATGATGTTGAGGATCATGCTCACAGAGTTGTTCATCCTTCACACTCTACCAACATCACTACACTCGATTTTCACACAGATTTGGTTGTTAGTCCTTCGAGTTCTCATATGCATTCTTTTCATCAACCTCCATCTTCGCACTTAGTTGTTCCTTTGGATGATGTTGTCTTGTGTTCAACCATTCTGGACTCTCCACTTTTTGTGAACGATGAACAACCCACTAAAGGAGTTAGTGTTGCACAACCAATGTGCATTGTCATTCATGAAGAGTATGAGTGGGTGCTTGAACATCAACACTCGGTGAAGGATGACTCCCTTCTATTCGAGTCCCCTCCACTCTTTCCTAACCTCTTTGGTGAACCTGCCATCCATGATTTTGCATGTGTATCTTCATCGATGGATGCACCCATTTTTGATCACTCATAGGACTCACCAGATGTTAGTCCATCATTCAACAACGAGATGATAAGTCATTTATTGAAAATCCAATTGATCTTTCATCTCATTTTCCTAGAAACATAGGGGGTGAACATCCTATTTCCTCATATACCCCTCTGTGTGATTCATCAAACCATGAGGATATCGACCAATATTCTCAATTTTCTAATATTGTTTGTCGTGATCACTTATTGTTAATCCATCTAAGCCATTGGTCTACGAAGATCCATCTATCAATGAAGTCGAAACCCAATAGATTGTTGAGGCACTTCAGCCTGAGTTCATGGTTATGTCAGGCCCTCACTATCTTGAGGTTGGTTTTGCTCCAGGTCAGGAAATTTCTCAAACACTCAAGGCTCCTCCTCACTCATCTGTATGTACTCAAGATCAATTTAATCCTTTTCATGTCTAGTTTTAGAGTTGAAATAAGACTTAGCCCTAGGGCTAAGGAAATATCATCACCAATGATTAGTCACCATGCAGAAGAAATGTCAAACAAATTTGTTAAAATGAAGGCTAGGAAACAAATTAAGGAGTGAGTGACTAGAACACCATTGGGTATTCAAGATACTCCTCAGCAGTCCCAGAAGAAGAAAGTGCAGATTAAAGATGCAGCACAAGAGAAGTCCATTGGTGAAATAGTCTAGAGAAGGGTAACTAGAAGCCAAATAGCCAAAGAAAAGGGTAAAACAATGGTCATTGATGAAAGCCTAGCCTCAAAGGGCAATTTGAATGATCTTCTCCAGGGAATTGACATTGAGGAGTCCCCTCTGGTCCAAGTAGACTTCATTGAATTAGGTGAGGGCAAGCAAAAAGAGATGAAATCCTCTAAAAAGCTACAATTTGGTGATCAGGATGCAGAATTTGTTTTCAAGCCCAGAAGGCCTATGACTAGGTAGTCCAAAAGGTTACAAGAGGCAGAGCTGGAGGTAAGTGAGATAGGGGAGATATCAGGATTCTGTGAAGAGCTCGTAGTTCCAGTAGTGCAGCCATCACTCATGCATGAAGATGACAGAAATAGAGTCGTTGATACTCAAGAAGAAAATGACTATGAGGAAGTCAAAAGGAAATTAAAGCTTGCTAATATGGAGATTGCCCAACTTAACAAAACGGAAAGGAAACATGCAATTGAAAAAGCCAATTTCAAAAGAATAAAGGCCATATGGGAAGAAAGAAAAGTTTCAAAATCGGAAGTAGTTAGCAGAGATGCTCAATACTTCACCTGGACTGTACCTACAATTAAGGAAGCATGTTATATCAGAAGGATCAATGACAAAATAAGAACTAATATTAGGGTGATGAAAAGACAAATCGAAGACCTGGAAATTCAGTTGAGCAAGTATGGAGGTCAGTGTCAACACAAATAAATAGGGCAGTAAGTATTGAAACACTAATACAATTTTGGTTAAAACAAAGACATTTCTTTTTCAAGACATTACCTTTTGAAGTTGTTTTCATGGATGGGTGATGACATATTTACATAACGAAATAGCTGTGAAGAATCCTTAGAAGGAAATTTTTTGGGAAAAAACTGTGTAAATTAATTCACACAGCTGTTTCATAGCACACTACGAAACTAATGTAGGTGACATGCACAACAGTTTCATAGCGTGCTACGAAATTGCTGTAGGTGCAATTTTGTTCTTTTTGGTAAATCTTCAAAGGAAGAAAGGGGTTATTTTTGAAGAAGGATGTTGCTGCAGAAATGTAGGGAGATCATTTAAGGAGGTTTAAAACCTAAGTGAAGGAAAGCTTAAGGAATGAAAGATATATGCAAGAACTAAGCCTTGCGCTACAAAAACAACAGTTAATTTCGTAGCTCATCTAGTTTGACTTTCTTCAGGCAACTCCAAGGAGTTTAGTTTTAGCACAAGTACAAGAGTAGGGTTCTATGGCTAAATTCAAAATGTTTTATATGATTAAAGGGGCTAATTTGGTCAGCAGGAGATTCGAAGAACATCATTGAAGACCAAGACTGCACTGCAGGGGAAAGTTTCCTAGTTTTTAGGACAGATGAAGGAGAAGTTATTGAAGGTTAGCAACAGGTTTATGGTCATCACCAAGATCGAAGTTAAGGAGGAGCAGCTATCAAACATCAAATTTATTTCCTAGTTTAATTTCCTACTATCATAATAAGGAGTTGTACTCCTAATTGTATTAGGACTCTAAGATCGTTAGATAACTGCTACTTGTAATTAATAGTTTGTTTTAGAAATGAATAGGTGTCAAGATAGGAAATTCAAATTCCCCTCATGTTGGATCAGGGAATCCAATATTGTAATGACAAATCTATAAAGGACAAGAGGTGGAATACCTCAGGGTTGGAAATTTTCAAAAGAAACAGTCACACTGTGTCATTGTGGGAGACTGTGTTTTTCATGTTAATACTGAGATTTTGCCTTCACTACTCAGGGTTCAAACGAGATTTTTAATGTTTGATTTTCTCATGGTTTTCTTCATTTACTCACTTGCATTGGTATGAACACATGTTAGTTAGAATTCATTGGCAATGCTCTAACTTCCTTCATGTGTTTAAAGACTATGTTCCTTACATTATTTCTCTATTTTGCTGATACATTAAGACTCTTTATGCCCTGACTTCCATGTTAAGATAATCTTGTTGTGATACTGAAACATATTATGACTCCATAAGCCTAATGGATGTTTATTGATTGTGTTCAACCATTTATACTTTGTCACTTTTTTTTCCATGGAGTTAGTCGTCTAATCTTTAAACTAAAATCTTTAACCTAGTGAGAGAGCCCTCTAAGGTTGAGAAGGCTAAGCCTCAGCTAAAAGTTTGGTTTGAAATAGTTACTCAATGTCTTCATGGTCAGCAGCCTATCATGGTTGGGTTTTGTGATAACATTTTGGTGCGTCTGTTGGGAGTTTGAATATTAATCATTCCCGAAATCAAGAAGCTGAACTTCTAAAGGTAGCAAGAGCTCAGATAACTTTTCGAGGCTGCAATTTACCTTGGTGACTCCATACATTTTCAAAGTTTTAAAGGTGGCTTCTACACTTGTCTTGTTCCTGATATGAATCTTCTTCATGTTTATGATATTAATGTTATGATTTACAAATGAATGACTATTTCAATTTCATAACTAACTTTCAATATGATATGAAGTTGATTTCTTTATGATGTTTGGTCCATATACTGCTGTACTTTTTGAATTAATTGTTTTGCAGGTTGAAGGAGCAATAGGAACTCTGAGAGAGTTTGGACCCTAGCTGGATCTTCCCAAATGAAGGACCCCTAGGTGCACCTCTCTTCATGTAGTTTGTTTATATTAGCATCATGGTTGTGTGGAATTCTTTTTTTATTTATAGATAACCCCCACTCTGCTAGGGTATTGACCCACTGCCTTAGGGGACATTGTCCCTAAACAGAATTGGCAACTCCATTCGGACAACAGTATTGTTGTTCCTAGTTTGGGTTTATTCAAGCCAATCAGGGCTAAACTATTTATTTACTTGGTGTGACTGAGTAATCTGTTCCTGTAGGAACTCGAATTGTAAGTTTGATCAGTTTCTTCAGACTATTTTTTGTTTTTTCTTGTAGTCTGTTACATACGTTGTTTTTCTAGTTTACAGAAGCACATGTGCACATGTTTCCTCAAGTCAACCTGTGTATACGTAGGTTTCCTTGGGTTGAATAGCATATACACGTAGTTGTGCACTAGCACAGTCGCGTATACCCTAAAATTTTCAAGATTTTTCAAATATCTTTGTTTCTGAAGATCTTTCTACTAGTCTAAATCAGTCCTGAACAGTTACTTTTCTATGTTAGTCTTTATTTTTACAATGATTATATGATTTCAAACTCTCTCCGATTGTGGAAAGTGTTGGTCTTGTTTTTTTTTGTTGCAATCGTCATCGTTTTTGTTTAAGCACACACGATTTCTTGCAGGGAGTCTTGGTTGCTTTGGTCTTCCAGGGCAAAACGATTGATCTCAATCTTTGTGTCAAATCTTGTTTTGGTGAGTTTTTTGTTTGCATGTCAAAACTACATCTTTGTGACCATCTGCTTTTCTTATTTCCGAAAGTTGTTGATTGACACTTTCTTGAAAGTTGTCTTTTTGATATTTTGGTCTTTGTTGCCAAGCTCTTGTTGCTGCTTTTGGTTGTTAAGAGCATCTTGAAACACATTTTTTTTTGTTGAGTTCTCACCCATTTTGTGTTGTTAACTTGCAAAGTGTTTTGTTTCCTATTCTTCAATCATAAAGTTTCAGTTTGATTTAGAGCACATTTGAAAAGTCATTTTTTGTTCTTGCTTTTGAAGAAAACTTCTTGAAAACATTGGTTTTGCTTTCTTGGACCTTCTTTTGATTTAGTTTCTTTTTTACGAGTGAAAGTGCACTTTTGTTTGTCTTAAAACTTGCTTTTAGTGTTTGTTCGAAAATGAGCATTAGCAACTTATATTCTATCTAAAAATCTTAAGTGGCAAATTAGAATTGATAAACAAGTTACTTTCATTTCTTGATTTAGAGTAGTCTTAAGTTTTGCATCAACATGTACTTATTGCATTAGGATAAATTTGTGCATCTTTTAGGGCATCCATAGTTTTGTTAATTTTTGTGAGTGTGAAGCTTGAGTAAAAGAAAAGAAAAGAAAAATTTGTTGCTTTATTAGAAGTTCCTCTGAACCTAGTAGAAATTTCTTTCATCGAAGAACAAAACGAGTGCATTTGCATATAGTTTGGTTTTTAAATTTCTTTTGCGTCATAACACCACCAGTTTCACTTTCGCTTATCCCTTGACTTAAGGAACAACCCATTTAAAAACAAGTGCTAATTAAAATACAATAAAACTTTTTTATAATTGTCAAGTTAGACACACCAACAAGTTTTAGGATATTTTAGGGCCTTGGATTAGACGATTGGAGAGAAAACTCTCCAAGGCCATTTAAACTGTCAAGCATAGGAGTCTGAATAGTTAGTGCAAATCCAATAGTGTTAGGAAGACTGGGAAAGCTCCAGATCTAGGAGTTAAGCACAAGGGTTTGTGAAGATAAGGAAGAGAGATACCCCCTCTCCTACTTTTTGGATCTTACATCAAGACTGTTTCGCCTGGCTTTTGACACGAGTTGGTAACTTTAGTTGCTTCTCCTAGGGATTTACATAGGTGGCTGCGAAGGCGAATCCCATGGCACCTTTGGTCGACATTGTATCACTTTCAATGGTACTATTGGAGGGCACCCTTTCGAAGCTTAGCGGCTTTCACCGACGCAGGCTGTTGTTAGGAGGTCAACGTCACTTCCTCTATTACATTCTCTAGTAGGACTAGGCCGTTATTATCCCAGACTATCTTCAGAAGGCCCCTTACTTCACTTTCTTGTATTTTGGTGTCCGGTCCTCATCACCTAGAGCAGAAATACTTGAAAGTTGTTTGACTGACTGACATCTTTTAGGGAATTTTTAGTGTGTACTCTGTGCTCTTAGTTGGCCTAGCTTTCATTTTTTCTTGAGTCTTTAATTAGATCTTAATAAAAATTTCAAAGTTGCTGACTGATCGCCTAGATGGTCTCGAAGACTTCGTGGTCTTTCACCACCAAGTTTAGAGCCTTCTCCTAGAAGGTGCAGAGGTAATACTGTTGGTCGGTTTCATTATGTGGCAGCTGATGCATCGGGGATTGATCCTACCCTTGAGGGCATTAGTGTTCAATATAGGCCTGGTAATTCCGCAGAACGAGAGAGGAACACTCTAGTTCTTTCTCGAGTTCTCTTTCAATCAAAAGATAACATAGAGGTAGAAGAACTCCCAGAGTCATTAGCGGCTCTGAATTCTCCCCTACCTTCTAGCCATCCAAACGTATTCCAATACGTTGGGACTCCAACGCATAGACCGTCAAGTCCAAGTCATATTATTCACTTACCTTCAATGACAACCACTGGAAGCATGGCTTCTACCACAACTGTTATAACCATGCAAACTCCAACATCAGTACGAAGGGGAGGAACTATTTCCATCCCCACTACATATTTATTTTGGTCTTTTGCTAGCACATCTTTAGTTGGGTCTACCTCCATTCCTTCTACGAGTGGAAATTCCCAAGCCAATGCTTTTAATTCTAGATTCTTCCAATTTGGCACCCATTCACAGGGTATTTCGTCAGTTCCATTCAGTGCCTCCACATCCATGATGGGTGGGTCAGCTTCATTTCAGGGTTTTCCTTTTGGAAGTGGTCATATACCACATTCCAACCCGACGATAGGATCTATGCCTTTTTCCGCTACAGGACAAAGCAGTAATCCCTTTCAAGGTTGGACTAACCTTGCGGTTAGTGGCATGGGCACTGGGAATCCATTTTTTGGCGAACAAGGGAATATTTTGTACTCCATAGTTAATGCGTTTAGAAGTATTCCTCCCTTAGCTTTTGCTTGGAATCTTTATCAGGGGTTATCAACTCCTTATAATCCTTTAGGAGGAAGCTTCACTAGTTATGAAGGTTTTTCGGCCAGAGTTGGTCAAACTCCGAGTTTGGCTAGATCACAAGGTCCGCCTTTTGGTTTTGCTAGTTCTACTAGTTACTTCGGGCAGCCTGGTGCCTTCCAAAATCTAGGCCAATCTTTTCAGAACTTTGGGAGCTTCGCCCAGTTTGGGTGGAATCCCCAAGGTCCTCCTAGGCTTCCTTTTCTGGCAACGTTGAATTTGCCAGATCTCACAAATTAACAAATGATCCAATCAAATACAATCCGGCCTACCCTTCAGTCCCAACCAATCTCCCTTCAGACATTCCAAAGTTCGAGGGGAAGGGTGGAGAATACCTGGGTGACCATGTAACCACATTCCATTTGTGGTGCTCATCAAACTCCCTTATCGATGACTCAGTTAGGTTGAGACATTTTCAACGCACCTTGACTGGTAATGCATCCAAGTGGTATATAGAGTTGCGAGGGGGCAGCTTTACATCTTTCGCCGACTTAGCTAATATTTTCCTAAATCAGTTCCAATTGCCCATCTGTTATGATGCCGAAAATGAACTTCTGGCCAATTTTCATTAGGATACAACAACTCACATTTCTGATCACATTAAGGAATGGAGACAGAGAAAGAGGCTCATTAAGCTGAAATCCCTTTGGAATATCTTCTCAAATGGTTTTTGAAATCTTTACAACCTGAAATCTCTAAGGATGTCTCCTTGTCCAAATTCTATTATGAGGAGCAAGTTATTTTTAGGGCCCAGCAATTAGAATTGATTTATTCTCAGTCTGGGATTCTACAAAAAATATTTCCCGATGCTCCTGGGACTAAGGTTGATATAGCTAGGTCGAAGCTAGGTCCCCATGCAGATGGTATCGTTGGATTAGTAGACACAAATGCGGTGAACCTGTTTAGCCAATTATAGCAATTGTCTTTACAAACTGCTCCTAACAACCAGGTCACATCGTCTAACCCTTCGTCTTCCCAATCCTCTTCGGTTAATGTCGTCTAATCTGCCAACCCCAAAGGAAATCAAAATTCCAATGGGCAAAAGAAAGGATGAGGTAATAAAAAGAGTTAAGATGGGAAGGTTGACGCAAATAAATTCAAAAATAATGCTGGTGGTGGTAGAAATGAGTCTAGAAAGAAAGTCAAGTTTCCATGCAAGTTATGCAATGGAGACCATTTAACTCATCTCTACCCAAAGATTCAAGATGCTTAGCACTTGTTATGGTAGCAAGGGACTTCTAGTTCTCAAGCTGTGTTAACCAACGCTTTTACCCAAGGGCAGCAACTGCTTGCTGGCACGAATTCAAACCTTGTTACCTCTGTAGGGGGCAATCAGGAAGGGGAGAAATCATCAACTATTTTCATGATGGGTTCTAACATCCATGTGGCCACTTGGTCGCATGATTACAATCAAGCTGAAACATCCAAGGAAAATACTGCTCCCAGAAGTACCAACCTTCATATTGAGTGCCCCCCTGTCGAGACTATACCATGGATACTGAAAGGTTCCACTAAACGTGTGACTATCAACCCAAATGCTAAGGCCGCCAATAATTACTCCATTGTTGAGGATCTAGCTCAGAGTCCATGTGCTATGTCTGCTTTAGAGGTTCTCCAGTCGTGTACAGCTCAACGAAGTGCTTTACTTTCGGTGATAGGGGAAGTTGATCTGAATAAATCTTTAGTGCTCACTTTCAACATCTTGAATGTCAAAAAGTGACTCCCTCATCACATGGATTTTCAAATGAAGTCTACATACTACAAAATTAACATTTTTCGTACCATTATTGATGAAGGAGTTTCCACTGTAACAGCCCAAAATAGATATCTAATTAACTTATTAACATTAAATTTAAACTATGAAGTGTACTTACCTGGGCTTACCTGTGGTAGAAGTAGGCTTACAGCAATAGGGTTTTGGGGACGAATCTCCTCCTAACTGTAGGCTCAATTGTGCAGGATTCTGCTACAACTGGCCACCCCCGAGCCCTCAATCAACGACTACTGCCAGTGCTCCTAAGTCTTAGTATACCATTCTCCCAAGAGAATGACAGATAGAATCTCGGAATGATGGATACCTCCCATCCTCCTCAACATCTATTAAATAGAACAAAACATTGGAAAGGGAACCACATGCACACACTCCATGTGTCTGCATGCAACTTATTTTCTTGTTTTATTCTTTACTTTTCTTTTGATTTTTAGCTTTCTTGTTTTATTTTCTTCTTTTTGATAATTTTCTTCTTTTATTTCTATTTATTCTTATTTAGAGCTTAAATATGGTTATTACTATCTTTATTTTATTTTATTACTTATTTCATGTTTTAGGGTAATTTAACTATCATTTATTATTTATTATTCTTATTATTTATTATAAGTGATTTAATTATTTATTATTTTGATCAATTTTTATTATTATTACTTTATATTATTAATTATTTATTAATTTTATTATTAAGGGAGGGATATTACATACTCTCCCACTCTAAGGAACTTTGTCTCGAAGTTAAGTTTTTATTATTAATGATTATTTTTGTATTATTATTTACTTCATGTTGCCAACACCCTCTATTGAACTAGTATAACCAGCAGGCATCGAAAGTCCCCAACACCCTGGGAAATCTCAAGGAATCTCTGTCCTTTTTCCACTTTCGGCACCAGGAAGAAGCCTAACCCAGTCTGTATCCTAGTCCAAGGCTGGCCCCAAGGCTCGCGCCTGACTCAGACCTCATCTGCCCCAAGCCAGGCATCCGGTGACCTCATCTGCCCCAAGGTAGGCATCCGGTGACCTCATCTGCCCCAAGGTAGGCATCCGGTCTAGTACTCAATGACCCCGGGCATCTCGCAGGATGGCCCACTCCCTCCACAACTACTAAGGCGCACAGCCCCAGGCATCGAAGTCCTTTACATCCCTTCCAGACTTCGGCATCCCAACAGGCACCTAGCCTGGAACATCAGGCACCAAGCCTGGAATCATCAGGCACCAAGCCTGGAACCTCAGGCACTTGGCCTTCTAAAGATGGTCCCATAGCTCTTCAAGAGCTATCCATCAAGAGCTATACACAAGACAAAGGAACTAGTGGCATATGTAGTGTTGATTAAGTTTTGTCCCCAGCCCATATAGTGTTACTTATTCTCCCTCGTGCATATGGGCTCGCAAGAGATCATCAAATAAACCGGCCCTCTTGGCATATTTGTGGAGTCCTATGAATCATCACATCTCAACATGCATCCAATGCATTAACCATACCATCATAGTATGATAGGAATAATCTACGTGCCAACTCTTGCAAGGAACTGCATGTTTACGCATGGCATGGAACTATCGCATGCTTCAGTTATACCATTACATTATTATATCAAGACATATCATGCGTTAACATAAATGAACCACATGTCAATAATCCTCATATTATAACATCATAATTCATATGCCACGTTATGCATATCGTATCCATCATGAGTATTGAACATTAAATACTTATCATTAGGTAGTACATGAAAATATCAATATACCTTGACATAATGTCATAATTCGTATGCATATCACTATTATCATATAGATACCTTATCACTATAAGAACCATATGTTCATCAACATCGTTAGTACGTTTTCATCAAGGTGTCAATCACTTTTCAATAATCATTTCGACATCTAAGTACATCATTAAATTTCATAATTATCATCTTGAGTCTTAATCTCTCGGCATATATTCTTCCTTCCCAAAGGAAATTTTGGTGAAATTCATTACTAGTGATACCATCATTATTTAAATCATCTTACCTCAAAATTAAAATCCCTGATTCCAATATCGCTATTGCAAATACTATTTCCATCATGATTTAACTCTATATCATGCTTAATTGATTTACACGGGGATTTGTTGACCAATCTTGACTTATTTAACAGTTAGTACTTCAAAGAATTATTTTCTTATCTCATCGAGTTTGTCACGTTCGATACCAGTTGATTGCTTAATCATAAATTGACCCCTTCCTCCAGTTGGGCAAAAGATTCTTTAAATAGTATCTTCATTCTAGCTGGAAAACATTCCTTCCTAGCATGAAACATCCCACTCTCAACATTCCTTTCTATATCTTCCAAGTTATCATTACTTGGTCATCATGTAACTTCATACATTACCCTTCCCAACTTGGGTAATACCTGAAAAATAAATTCAATATGTAATCCGCTTATCCACATAAGAAAATTACCTGATCATATGTCTTGTTGTCCATAATTCCTTCATATAGTGAGTCACCTATGGAAAACTTTACAATGTGGCTCTCCCATTAGAGGGAAAATTGTTATAGATGTTGTCATGTACACACTTATCATACCGTCCAAGTTCCGTAAAATTATTACCATACTTATTCAACTTCATTGGTTGATTTCCAATATTGCTTCTTTAGGTGCATCATCCTTAGATAGACCTTACAGTGATACCTTTAGAATACCAACTTACCAAATTCTTCCATTATGTTCAAATTACCTCAATACTCTTCTTTTATGCTCCAAAATAGGTTGTTTCTTCTTACTAATTTATTATCTGTGTTGTGATATTTCTTCTTTATGACCTTAAATATTTGATCCAAGCTGGCCATAATAAATTGCAAGTTTCTTCTTCTCATTTCTCTTTAGACAACTTTAACCATTACGAACGTCATGTAACATTTTACTCAGCATCTGAACTTTAATCCAACTCTGTATGGTTTGCCACTGAGACTAAATATACCATCATGCAACTTTATGATGTTCAATATACAAATGATGTGAGTAGTAAATGAGCAAATAAATGTAATTTGAATGGCAATTGCAATGCAAAATTTAATTTACTAGGAGATCATATTGAGAGAGTTGTGTTCTTGCAATAATGGACCAGAGAAATGCCAAGCAACTGCTATTGCTAAAGGGCAGTAATATTCACAGAATGTTATTTCTGTGTTGTTAAATCAGACTGAACCATAGATGCAGGTAAGTGCTATTATTTATTATTTTTATTACTTAGTATTTATTATTAAGGGGAGGGATATTACAGCAATTATGGAGGTCAAGGCTGAAGCTTGGGCACAAGAATTGTGCAATGCAACAACCCTCAGAGACAGGAACTACACATTGCGTAGTGTCAAGGGGAAATGTCACAGCTAGAGGACTGAAACTACACAGTGCGTAGTACAGGGAGACTGTGTGAAGCCAAGTTTCTTAGTGGGAAATCCTTCTCAGAAATATCTAAGTGTAAGACCAATTAGATTGATGTGAACAATGATAAGACTTCGACTATGATCTCACACTTAGAATGCATGACGACACAACAACATAGATCACCCAAGACACATGAACAATGCATTTCCCTCCGTGCGACAACTTTATGACCAGTTACGACAAGTGCGACACTTAAGATACACTTTGGGATGACCATGACGACACTTCTGTGATGGTGCTTAAAACTTTGTGAATGAGTGCAAAAAATGTTGACATAGTTAGAACAACTCATATACACAGATATAGACCATTGAAAGCATCAAAACAAGCTTCTACACAATGTTAGACAACTAATCATGCCAAAAGACAACAATTTACCCAACTTGCAAAAGGGAGAAAAAGACTTCAAGAAAGTTCATGAAATAAGCTTCGGTGTTTGCGACAAGAATGTACAAGACCAAAGAAGACTCCAAAATTGAGTGTAAGCCAAAATTTTGGAGGGTGTTGTAGCAACTACAACACTTGGCGATACACTGGTAGAATTCTAGCTTTTCTGCCTCAATTAACTTCTTCTACATAGGGCCTTGGTTCTTCAGGGAGTATTGATTCATTGTGGATGTTACTTTAGTCTCCCCACTTACCCCATCAATAAAAATTGTCCCCTTTATGCCTTCTTGGGTTAACACAACATAAGATTCAACGATATCATAATGTTTCAAGTTGAGAAGGGTAGTGTAACTCGTGAGCTTAAGATTTTCAAAGTATAATTTTTCATCTCTAGTGTTTCTCTGCTACCTACAGGCCTGGACAATACCCCAACAGATTCACGCAGGAACACAAACATTGTATGCTACTAGCAAACCTAAACAATACCATTGTGGAGTTGCTTTCTTCACCTCCCTATGCAGGAAGCCTTTCTCTTCTTTCACCTTCATTTATTTATTTTAAAGAGGATTGTGCATCAACACTTATTCATTTTTGGGCGGAAGAGGGATCACGACTTATTGAGAGCAGAAGAGGATGGTCCTTCATAGAAGCATATAGAGACCTTTGATTTAAGTTTGCTCGTTCAATTTTTTCCCCTTCTCCTCTTCTACTAATTGGATAAGCATGAAAACACTGAAATACGGAACCGATTGTAGGCATAAGGTTTCTTGAACAGACATAGGTTCATGGTTGGACCAAAACTCTCCTTATGGACGAATCATGTTTTCCTTTAGAACTTCATCGACCAAAAGATATAACCAACACAAGGAATATGGATAGAAGAGTAGAAAAATTTTGAAGTGTCACAAGACTCATTAGAGTTCGGCCATGCACACACTAAGAAGTCACAACATGTTCATGCACAACACTTATTCACATGACGAAAACAAAGCAAAATTCAAATAAACAAGAAAGAAAAGATTATGTAAAAAGTGTAGGGAACAACCCAAAATCATAATTTAAAGTAATGTTTTAAGTCTTGGTCATTGATAGGTAGAGATTCAATCTTCCCGTCAAGTGATTGAAGACGATAAGTGTGCTAGCCAAGCTTTTCATGGACAGTGAATGGCCCAATCCACAGGGATTGAAACTTAGTGTGTTTTCCTTTGTCCTAGTGGGATTTATACCACTTCAAGACTAATTCACCCGCACTAAAGTTTTTATTCCCTACATAATTATTGTCGAACCACCTCTTGATACAATTCTAATGAAGTGAAAATATTTCTTTTGTTTTCAACCTTTCTTCCTGTAATTTGTGAAGGGTGTCCATCCTAAGTTGCACTAATAAACATGGTTTGCCTTGGGATGCTTGTGAAAGTTGGAGTGCATGAAAGTAGATGTTGGGCAGGAGGATGACTTCTTTTCTAATACTAGGAAGTAAGGGGAGGTGTTCAGAGAGGGCTTTGGCATGAGTCAATCAGCCCATAAAGCATTTACCAAAGCAGAGTGCTAGTTTCGCTGCTAAGATAATATGGTCTTTTTGATGATACAAATGAGGTTCTTATTTTTGGATTCAACAAGACAATTCCCCTACGGATAATAATTACTGAATGTTTCAATACAATACCATTTTCTAATGAAAAATCGTAAAATCTTAGTGATGAAAAGTATGTTGCATTATAAAAAACAAGTGAAGTAGGAATGTCGAACCTAGAAATGATGTTTTGTTGAAGGAAATTTATGACTTCCTGATCATTCACCTGTTTGAGCGGAATTGCTTCTATCCATCACGTGAAATAATCCATGGTAGTGAGAATATAGTGGTGTTGCTTCGATGAATGTAGAAAATATTCTCCAATAATATCCAAGCCTCACTGTTAAAAATTTTATTCCACTGCAATAGGCTACAATGGGGCATCTGACTTCTTGTTTCTGTCGGCACACCTTTGACAGAATGGACACCTGCAGGCATAAGCATGAGCATCCCTAAATAATGTAGGCTAGTTAAGGCTGAACTACATGAATTTATGCACTATTTTGTTACCCACAAAATGTCCCCCGGTTGGTCCATCGTGGAAATCACACAATACTTTATTTGAATCATGTGCTTCCAAAAACCTAAGCAATAATCCATTATGGTGCTTTCTGAAAAGCACCCTATCCACCAAATGGTAAGATAATGCTTTGAGTATGAGTGCCCTCTTTTGTTGTGCGAATATATGAGAGGGAATGGTGTCGTGCTCAAGGTATTGGCATACATCTATGTACCAAGAGTTCATGACAATAGTGAGGGAGGCTCGTTCAACATTGTACATTTCGATTTCTTTCTCCCATCTTGAGATATCTTCTTCTTCCTTTGTGACCACTGCTTCTGCTGCTAGTCGACATAGACATGGCCCTTGATTACATGAACTGGTTTTAATTATAAGTCATATTCCTATGGACCAGTCATCCAATTTTCTCTTCTCTCACCCAACTTTGGTTGGAAAAACAATGAGCTAACTACTGGGTGGGGAACAAAGATAATACAATTATTTTTCAATGGCGGAATAATTGAGTTTGGGTCCTTGAAGACTAGCACGCATAAAAGATATATGCCTCTCATTATTCTGATCATCCTTTTGTGTGAGCACAACGTCAAGAGAAGTGTTAGAAGCAAAGGTGTAGAGCAAAAAATCTCTGCTGAAGTTTGGGATGTATAATGCAAGTGCTTCTATGATAGTTTTTTTGATATGGTAAAACACGTCCTTTTCCCTTTTTTCCCATTTGTATACTGCATCCTTCTTTATCATCTCCTGTATTGGTTTAACAATCTGAGCATAATCGGAAATGAACTTGTGGAGGAAATTGATTTTCCCCATAAAGGACTGCATAGATTTTTAGTTCACTAGGAAGGGAATCTGC
>APFE031602032.1:0-14800 GCA_000404065.3 Pinus taeda | reverse complement strand
TCCTAGTTAAACTTGAGAGGAGAGATCACATACCTTTTTGGTTTCATTGGGAAGTGAGTGAAACTTGTCAAAGTAGAGGAGACTTCTTGTCGGACCCTGGGAGGAGCTTGTACAACATCAAGGCATGGGTTGTAAAGTTCTTCTTTCATTTGAATTAATACAATCAGATTCATTTTTCTCAACAAATTGTCTTATGTGGTTTGCTTCATAATATCCTTGATAATTATGATGAATATGCTATATGATATTGGCTTTTCAGGTGCTATTTAATTTGTTTGCTTGTTTGTGTTTGTAGACTTACTTCAAGGAAGCTCATTTGGAGCAAGGGAGCGAGGCTTCCACGAACTTGCATTGAACCCAAGGTAGGCCTAAAACACTTGTATGCCTTTGTTTGTAATTGCATATTTAGAGAAAGATAGTTTTTGATTGGCTTGCTTGTCACTAGATATCTTTAGATACTAGGAAGGTTGATCTTGTCAGCAAACTCGACTCATTCCGTGTGACACCCTTCACAAAGGTTACTAAGGTTCCCTTCTTGCAATGATTTTGGGCTAGAATTCTCAATTTCTTGAAAATATTGCTCTTCGGTGTGACTATTCACCTCAGCAAATGCTACAGATAGTGATCCTGTGGCCTGAAGGGAACTAGTAGGTTGTCTAGAAGTGACTTTTCTAGGCCCTACTGAAGGCTGAGATTTTTCTTTCCTAAGGATTTCATCTATAAAGGTTGATTGGCCAATGGACACAGGCCCCCTAGCTTTATCATACTTGGGTAGAGGTTTAGGATTATTTTCTGGCTTTTTCTACTTAGTCATGCACACAAATCAACTGCTAATTTCTACCCAAAGAAAACAACAACAAATCTGCAGGAAAGCGGTCAGGGGAGCAGGGCTATTACATGCTCCGCACGTAGGTTCTTACCTTCCATTTTTAAAACCCAATTCTTTCCTAACAGGTTCTTACACTACTCTGAAAAAAACAAATGGCTACACTCTTCCCCGACAACGGTGCCAAAATGTCGAGTAGTAACAAGGGTCTTTTTCACCTCTATTTACCCTACATTAATTGTCAATCTAGGAACGATTTTTTATTTCAAAAAGTGTACTCAGTTTGAAGTGGTCATTTGTCAGAGTAATGCTAGTAGTATAGTGCTCTCAATACAAGAGTAAACAGATGCTTGGAATGAAATCTAATTGCAAAAGGAAACCTAGAAAGCTACAACAATTTATCAGTCAAGGGTACAGTAACAATAACGCTTCCCTCTGTAAACTGATGCAATTAAGAAGGCACTTAAAAGAAGGATCATCAAACTGGGAACTAGATAGCATATGTCGATGTTCACTATAGTCTCAGACCTTATGCACACCAAAGAAATGATGATCTTCGAATGAAAAGAAATGGAACAGCAACTATGTCTACAAATAGGATTGAACAGCAAAACCTCAATCTACGGAAATGAATGCAACAATAATTATAATCTATAGGAATTAAGTAACAGCTTTCGAGTTGAACAACAAACATAAATGGAACAACAGACTATTAGAAATAAAGTATAGAACAACAACTCAGATCTGAATGTACAACAACCCAAGTTAACATGCAACATACTTAATCAGTAAAAGGAACAACAATCTAAGCTTTGATACAATACGCATGAATCACAGACATAAAGTATCAGCAATTGTAACAGAACAACAATTGTTTCGGAACGACAATTGTTTCAGGACAGTAATTGTAATAGAACAACAATCCCAAATAAATGGTAGTTATGCTTTAAGAATAAATCATATATTAGTACCGACTTAGGAACATACAACGCGGTTAATCTGCAATCTGTAAGGAACAACAATGTTATATCAATTGTCAAAAGGGACAACAATGTGATACAGAGTTAGAATGATAACATAGCATTCTTATTGCAAATAACAATAGCATTTAATCAAGTGTTTATAACAGAGCTGATATGTAAAACAGTAAAGTGCATCAGATCAAGCCACACATGAATCAAAAATATGATACAGGAGCAAGTGATCCACCACGGCCGGGCCCTTAGCCTCCAGGGACTCAATGCTTAAGGCTACTCCAGAATCAATAATAGAACAACAACTAGGTTTTTGTATTAAAACATTAAACAGAGTTATAGTGACTCGCTCTTCAAGGAGAGTCAATGATCAAAGTTCAAGTACCAAGGAAAATTTCATAAAAATAACAATAGTTTTCTCTTTCCCCCAAGCTAACAGTGCTACCCCTTTTTATAATAGCCAAACTGCTATCAACAATGCAAAGGATTGTTAAGATAGCGATCCCTCAGGATCAAAGGATCTTGAGGGATTCATCAAGCTGTTAATTTGCAATTATCCTCTTGTTCTTTTTGCACTGATTGGAGATCTCCTTTTCCTTTTTCTGGTTGTTACGCTCCAATGTGGATCGCCTTGTTTGAATGCAGTTCCCTGCCAAAGGGACAATAGTTAACTTGGTCTCGTTCTTTCCTTTGGGATGATAGTCCTCTGTTTTCTCCTCTTTCTGCATAGAAAAGGGGTAATTATATTTATTTCATATTACATATAAACCTTCTAGATTTTATCATATTTTTCTATCATATGCCTAGCTCATGATGTTAAAAGATTGTGAATTTTGAAGAAAAGATAACAAGGTAAATGAAAATAACATACCTTTTCCAGTGCCCAATGCCCAACTGGGAGGTCAGTTGGGAGATCAGTTACTTACTTCTTAGTAATTGAGTTGCAGTGCAGTAGTGAGTAGCATGATGCAACATGATGAGAGGAGGTGCAGTGCGAATGTAGTGCTGGGAGACAGGACCAGTGGCAGCACGAATGCAGTACGAGGAATCAATGTGATTAATGCAGTCAAAGATCAAAGTGTCAAAGGTAGGAGTACTCAAATACTGAAGAGCACAGAGGTGCAGAGTTTTTTTTTAGTTGATAGAGGCAATAGCAGTCAGAGACTTTGATGACAGAGGCATCATTCTGATTCAGGTTGGATATTTTTTTTGTTTCTATAGTTGTTGGAGCAAAAACACTAGGGAGAAATGTTGCATGCAAAACATTCCAAAAGGTTCAGGATCAAGTTTGAGTTGAATGCCTTTCTTGTTGATAGGGAGTGTTGAAAATAGGAACAAGAAATGCTAAAAAAAGAAATGATATAAATAGCATTTCAGGTACCAGTGTTGGAAATGGCAACAAGGAATGATAAAATAGAAATGCTAAAGATTTCATTGCTATAAATAGCATTTCGGGATAGATTCCAATTTTAATTAGTCCCTAAATTAAAATTGTGAATTCAAATTTGAATTTGAGCTTAGCAGCTATTTGTAAAATAATTAATTAATTCATCGTGATTTAATTCATTAGAAAAAATCAAACATGAAGTCTATGTGAAGACATGAAAAAATTATCCCTTTGATTGAGGAAGTTATCCCTTAATTAAGGAGATAAGGATGCATTTTATTTGAGTTGTAATGAGTTAGCTCAATTAACTGAGTTAAGTCTAGTTAGATTAGTTCCAATAGCTTGTGGAACTCATTGTGAGTTCAGTTAGTTAATGCGTGCATGCATGTAACTAGTGTACTTCATATAACTGAATATTCTCTCATAGATAACTCATGCATGCTAGTCCAGAAAAAGACCCAGTTGAGATCAAAGGAAGGGACAATGTACTATCAATTGGAGGAATTTTCCTCTATAGGAAACTCATCCATGCAGAAGGAATTATCTCCTTCAGGATTGTGTAGTTATTTGAGAGGTCAATGTTGTGTGTGAGGTGAGAATCACACAGGTTGTAGCTGGAAGACCCAGGAGAAATTGCGCAAGGAAATAGGAGGCTTGGAGGACTGAAGGAAGGCATATGTGTTTCTATTCTGTCTATGAGCAACAGTGAGGGATTGTACTAAGATCTGGATAGCTTGTGAGCTAAAGTTTTGTGTAATCCTAAGATATTTCCACTTGTATGATAATACAGAGATCGGGGTTTTTGGTTGAGGCTTTCCCCATAGTATTCTTCTGTGTTCATGTGTGTTTGATTTCTCATTCTCTGTTATATGTGTTCTATTTGATCTTGCTCAAAATCAATTAAGCTTCGGCAAGATTGTTTGTAGAAGTAGATCAGGTATTTTGCTTTAGTATATTGCATTATTAGGTGATATACAATGGGAAATTTCTACATGGTATCAGAGTTTACTAATCTATAGAGAAATTTATACCTGGTATCAGAGCAAAGGTGATCAAAGCGGAGAATAGTATACAAAGAAGGGAGAAGGTCGAAGTTTGAAGTTCTTGATTATAGAAATCGAATTCTTATCACATCTCAAATTTCACCAATGGCATTCAATGGTTTGAGACTCGAGTATGCCCTTGATGGTAGCTCGAATTATATATCCTATAAGGATTGCATGGAAGTGGTATTAGAGGACAACGGTCTAAAGGACTTCATTGATCAAGAAGTCCCCAAGCTAGTAGCAACTAATGCCCAAGAATTGGCGGAATGGAAGAAATGTGTGGCTAGAGTGAGGAGAATCCTTCTAGAGGGAGTTCAAGACCACATAGTCTCATATATCCATAGGAAGGAGACATCATTTTAAATGTGGAAAACATTGAAGGATCTATATCAGAATAGTAGCAATCAGAGGAAGCTAGAACTGAAAGACAAGCTTCGGAAAATCAAGTGTTAAAAGGGCGACACGATCTCTACATATCGGAACAAGCTCACCACCTGTATGGATGAGCTTGGAAGTGTAGGGATCATGAAAGCCGATGATGACATGGTGAGTCTTTCTCTCCTCGATCTTCCTAAGAGTTAGCATAGCTTCCAAGACTCGATAAATGGAAGAGAGAAACTACCAGATTGGGAATGACTTTGGTCAGATCGGATGCAGGAGGAGATAAGAAGAAGCACCAGAGATGGATCTTCATCAAAGCAAGATGATGAAGAAAATTGTGCCTTAGAGAGTAAGGCAAAGAAAGGGAAGGAGAAGGATTCTCATCCCAAATCAAGTTCTTCCCATGGTGGGAAGAAGTTTGACAAATCGAAAGTGCGATTCTTTCATTGTCATGAGGTGGGCCATTATGAAAAAAATTGTCCATTGAAGAAACCTAAGGAAGGATATGAAGGTGAGGCACTGGCCTCTTAGTTAGAATTGGATTTTACCCTCATCACATGCATGGTTTCATCGATGATGGCTTGTGGTTGGTTTCTTGATAGTAGAGCCTCATTCCACATGACTAGCGATAAGAGTTTGTTCACTACCTTGGAGGAGAAATACCTTCAGATACTCATAGCAATGGGTAATGATGAAAAGTATAGTGTTTCAGGTGTGGGCACGCTTTCTTTTTAGAGGGAGCATGTAGCTCACATTACCTTGATAGATGTGAAGTATTTGCCAGGACTAAAGAAGAACTTGGTATCGATTGCGATGCTGGACGACAAAGGCTATGATGTAGTCTTCAGTAAGGGGAAGGTTTTCCTTAGACACATCACCACGAGACAGGTGAAGCAGAAAGGTTCACAAGTAAAGAACCTGTATGCTCTTAAGGTTCAAGATGCATGCAAAGCCTTGAGGAGCAAGGCAATTGTTGGAGACTTGGTGGTAGAGAGGGAGAGTAAATTACCTCTCAACATGCAACGATAGAAGAAGTATCAGACAATTGTGGAGGAGCCATAATTGAAGAAGCAACTTCAGGAAGTTATGGAGCAGTCACAACAGAAGTAGAGAGGGGACTGAGTGGAGGCATCCACTCATGTAGAGACCTCCAGTAGGGGGGAATTTTGAGCCAAGTGGGTAGAGGGATCACATGCATCCATACCTCTAGGTAGGAGGTAGGGCGATGTAGAGTGATAGACCTAAGAAGGCTAAAATAGGGGTAGGATCTTTGAGGTACCTAGCCTCTTTGATTAGACCTTGTTACGGGAGCACCGACGAGGAGTAGCAGGACTAGCTGAGTGGGTAGAGATGGATGCAGATGGAGCAATTGAGGGAGCTTTAGCATAAGAGGGTGTTTCTAGCCCAATAGGGAGGTCAGTTGGGAGATCAGTTTCTTACTTCTTAGTAACTGAGTTGCAGTGCAACAATGGGTAGCACGATGTAACATGATGAGAGGAGGTACAGTGCAGATGCAGTGCTAGGAGACAGGACCAAAAATAACATGGATGCAGCAGGAGGAATTAGTGTGATTGATGTAGTCAGAGATCAAAGTGACAGAGGCTAGAGCAGTCAGATACTAAAGAGCACAGAGGTGCAGAGTTTTTTTTAGTCGACAGAGGCAATAACAATTAGATACTTTGATGACAGAGGCATTATTCTGATTCAAGTTGGATATTTTTTTGTTTCTAGAGTTGCTAGAGCAACAACACTAGGGAGAATTGTTGCATGCAAAACATTCATGATTGTGAGTTCAGTTAATTAATGCCTGTATGCATGCAACTAGTGTACTTCAGATAATTGAATATTCTCTCATAAATAACTCATGCATGTCAGTTCAGATAGAGACCCAGTTGAGATCAAAGGAAGGGATAGTGTACTATCAGTTGGAGGAACTTTCCTATATAGGAAACTCATCCATGTAGAAGGAATTATCTCCTTCAGGATTGTGTAGTTATTTGAGAGGCCAGTGTTGTGCATGAGGTGAGTATCACATAGGTTGCAGCTAGAGGACCCAAGAGAAATTGCGCAAGGAAATAGGAGGCTTGGAGGACTGAAGGAAGCCATATGTGTTGTCTATTCTGTCTATGAGCAGTAGTGAGGGATCGTACTGTGATCTAGATATCTTGTGAGCTAAAGCTTTGTGTACTCCTGAGATAATTCCACTTGTATGTAATACAGAGATCAGGGTTTTTAGCTGAGGCTTTCCCCAAAGTATTCTTCTATGTCCATGTGTGATTGATTTCTCATTCTCTTTTATATGTGTTCTATTTGATCTTCTACAGCTGACTTAAGAGATGGAATTTCACATTCAATCGGAAATATAGATTCCATCCCAAAAACAACCTGAAAAGGTGTAAAACCAGTAGTAGTCTTCACGGAAGTCCGGTATGCCCATATAGCCGAATACAACATAACGTGCCAATTGGACCAATTTTTGTCGATTGTCCATTGGAGTATCACCTTAAGAGTTTTATTGACTACCTTGACCTATCCATTGGCCTGAGGATAATAAGGAGACGAATGCTCTTGACGGAAACCTAATTTAAGAGCCAATTCAGACATCAGTTGATTCTGGAAATGACTTCCATGATCAGTGACAATCTCTCTCGGGACACCGAATCTTGAGATAACCCGATTGAAAAGAAACAACATTATCGTGTCACTATCTTTTTTATAAGTGGGCATGGCCTCGGCCCACTTCGTAAAGTAGTCTACAACCACAATAATGTACTTGTGATTCACCGTCGAAGGCGGATTACAAGTTGTAAAATCAATACCCCACTTAGTAAAAGGACCGATGGTGACAACGAGAAAAAGAGGAGCTAGATGAGCACACATCTTGCGAGTAAAGATTTGACAAGGGTGACAGCGTTTGACCACTTCCACACAGTCTTTAAAGAGTGAAGGCCAAAAATAGTTGGCACGTAAGATGCACTGGACTGTAGCAAGCCCCGATAGATGACCACCACAAGATCCACTGTGGTAGACATTTAGCACTGACTCTGCTTCCTCCAAGGTTAAACAACGCCGAAGGATTGAATCAACCCCTCGACGGTATAAGGTATCACAAATGATAACATAATTTTTAGCCAGGTGGCATAATTTTCGACGTTCATCCTTGGAGAAAGTAGAGGGAAACTTCGATGTCTGGAGATAGACAATGATATCTCCATACCAAGAGTCAAATGAAGAGATGAGGAATAAATGTTCATCGGGAAAACTTTCCTCATAAACAATATCCTCTCCACAAGGCAGCTCAGAAATTAGCTCAGTGAAAACCATGGATTTCTTAGACTTGGCAGACAAAAACTCGAGAACAAATTCTTGTAAGATGACGATCCATCTATTATATCTGCCCCCAATCACTTGGCTACTGAGGACAAATTGAAATGGATTGACCGCCACTAAGACAAAAGTTTTGTGCAGCAAGATATAGTGACGGAGCCGCTGGACAGCATGGACAGCTCCCAAGGCCAACTTCTCAACCGGAGAATAGCGAAGTTCAGGACCTATTAGGCCTCGGCTCAAATAATAAATCACATGCTCGGTGAGAGCATCGTCCTCCTGAACTAGAACCATACCAATGGTTGATTCTGCTGCAGCGAGAAATAAATGGAAATCTCTCCCATAATTTGGTGGACTCAAAAGTGGGGTAGAGACTAGTTCTTTTTTCAAAGCATCAAACGATCGTTGCACAAAGTCATCCCATACAAATGGAACTCCTTTCCGTAGCAAACACATGAACCTTTTAGTGATCTCAACATAGTTTGCTATAAACCGCCTTAAGAAATTAGCCTTCCCTTGAAGACTTTGAAGTTGTCTAATTGAGGACGGGGGAGGCAACTGAACTATTGCCTCAACCTTGAAGGGATCAACCCGAATCCCTTCATTTGACACAATGAACCCTAACAACCGACCGGACGTAACCACGAAAATGCACTTGTTGGGATTCAACCAGATTTTATAAAAACGACATCGCTCGAAAATCATTCGAAGGCGACTAGGGTGATCATTTCTCTTTCAAGAACGAGCAGCGAGATCATCCAAGTATGTCTCGATGACATGTTTGATGTCGTGGAAAGCATATGACATGGCCCACTGAAAAGTGGCTCTAGCATTTTTAAGACCAAAAGGCATCTTTCTATATGAAAAGGTACCCTAGGGACATATAAAGGTTGTCTTATGTTGATCTATAGGATGGATAGAAATTTGATTATAACTGGAAAGACCATCCATGAAGGAAAAAATCTCATTACCCGCACACTCATCGATAATCTGATCAATGAACAACGTGGGGTAATTATCTTTGGGACAAGCCTTGTTTAGGTCCCTAAAATCGATGCATACTCGGATTGTTCCTTGCTTTTTATCTATAGGGACTGGATTAGAAACCTAATCAGTAAGAGGAACAGGGTATATAAAACCCGCCTTTAGAAACTTCTCTACTTTTGCTTTGATAGCTGCTGCTTTCCTAGGGTTTACTAGCCGAGGCCTTTAACGAACTGGTTTGGCATTTTCATACGTATTGATCTCATGTTGAACTATAGATGGGTCAATGCCAGGCATTTCTTCATAAGACCAAGCAAATACATCCCGAAATTCCTTGAATAGGTCGGTGTAAATTTGAATTTCTTCAGGGGAAAACTCAATTCCGATGAAGACATTCTCGATAATGTTAGGATCCCTAGAGATGCTTATAGGTGTTGTTTTTTAAATCACCGACATATTACCTTCGGCATGAACGTGTGCTGGAGCCAAAGGATTTGACACCGTACAAACATAACTAGTACAGAGGTCGGAGAATCTAGATTCTACCTCTTGCAATGGAGGAAGAAAGTATGAACGATGGTTTAAATCTTCCCAAGGTCTATCTATACCCATCATTGCTTCGAGAATTGCTTCTTCAGAAGGTAAAACTGAATCTAAGCAGTCCAAGGCAGAGGTAGAATCAAGGCTCCAAGCCGGGGCCACATCGCCATCTAACTCCTCTTCGGAAAAAGGAGTAGAATGGTTGTCTGCAGAGTTAATGATAGACTGATATCTAAGCTCAGCTGCAGATATAGGAAATGCCATTCCATTCCCTTGTCCTTCAACTAATGTGGTCGTACGTGAAGGTCTAAAAAATAACGAGTTCAGAAGAACTCTTCTCGAGGAGACTCCTTAGATGATGAAATGGCATTGATTTTAGCGATAGGAGAGGGAAACTCAAAAGTACCCATCAATGAGGAATACATCCATACTCCTAAATTCTCAGTAGGCGGATGAGGGTTATCCACTAAAGGAACAGTAGAGTCAGAGCTTGCTTGAGGATCAAATGGACAATAATCCAATTGATCAACCTTAACGATTTTCCCCTCATGAGGAAAGCAAATGACACGAAACAGAGTCGAAACAACGGTGTCCATTTCGTATACCCAGTTCCTTCCTAAGAGGAGATTATAATCTAGGTTAGCATCTACAATTTCTACTTCAATATTAACAACCTTCTCCCCAACACATATAGGAAAGGTCGGGATAATCCCATGCGGCTTATGAGAATGGCCATTGAATGCAGTCAATACGGTAGGTGAAGGAACAGCCGAAGGTGATCCAATAGCCTTCCAACATGACATCGACATGATGCACGTGGAAGCTCCTTCATCAATAACAGTACGAAAAATGTTAATTTTCTGGTATGTAGACTTTATTTGAAAATCCATATGATGAGGGAGTCGCTTTTTGACATTTAACATGTCAAAAGTGAGCACTAAAGAGTTAGTTGGATCGACTGCTCCAATCGCGGAAAGTAAAGCACTTCTCTGAGCCAGACACGACTGGAGAACCTCTAAAGTAGACATGGCGCATGAACTCTGAGCCAGATCCTCCACAATGGAGTAATTCTGGGGGGCCCTAGCATTAGGATTAATAGTTGCGCGTTTAGTAGAACCTTTTGGTATCCGTGGTATAGTATCAATAGGGGGTCGCTCAATATGAAGGTCGGTATTTTTGGGAACAGTCTTGTCCTTGGAAGTTTTAGCTTCACCATAATCACGTGACTGAGTAGCCACATGGACGTTAGAACCCATCATGAAAACATTCGATGATCTTTCCCCTTCCTGGTTTACCCTTGCGGAGGTTCCAAGATTTGAACTCGTGCTAGCAAGAAGTTGCTGCCCTTGGGGAAAAGGGTTGGTTAGCACAACTTGGGAACTATAAGTCCCTTGCTGCCCTAACAAGCGCTGAGCGTCTTTGATCTTGGGGCAAAGATGACTTAAATGGTCTTCACTACACAATTTGCATGGAAACTTGACTTTCTTTTTCGACTCATTTCTACCACCACCAGAATTATTGCCGGATTTATTTGCATAAAGCTTCCCATCCTGGTTCTTTTTCTTACCTCGTCCTTTCTTTTTCCAATTGGAATTTTGAATCCCTTTGGGGTTATCAGATTGGATGACATTAATCGAAGAGGTTTGGGAAGCTGAAGGGTTAGACGATGTGACTTGGTTATTAGAAGCAGTTTGTAAAGACAACTGCTGCAATTGGTTCAACAAGTTCACTGCATTCGTGTCTATCGACCCAACAATACCATCCACGTGGGGACCTAGCTTTGACTGAGCTACGTCAACCTTAGACCTAGGAGCATCTGGAAAGTATTTTTGTAGGATCCCAGAGTGAGAGTAGATCAATTCTAATTGTTGGGCCCTAAAAATGGCTTGCTCCTTAGAATAGACTCTAGACATGGAGACATCCTTGGAGATCTTAGGTATTAAAGATTTCAAAAACCATTCGAGACAGTACTCTGGAGGGATTTCGGCTTTAATGAATCTCTTTCTCCGTCTCCATTCCTGAATATGATCAGAAATGTGAGTTTCCTTATCTTGACGAAAAGTGGCTAGTAGTTCAGTTCCGGCATCATACTGGACAGGCAACTGAAAATGATTTAAGAAAATATTGGCTAAGTCGGCAAAAGATGTAAAGCTGCCCCCAGGCAACTCTATATACCATTTGGCCGCATTACTAGTCAAGGTGCGTTGAAAGAGTCTCAACCTAATCGAGTCATCGATAAGGGAGTTAGATGAGCACCACAAATGGAATGTGGTTACATGGTCGCCTGGGTCGTCACCACTTTTCCCTTCGAATTTTGGAATGTCCGAAGGGAGTTTGGTTGGGACCGGAGGCCAGGCCGGATTGTACTTGATTGGATCATTGGTTAACTTAGTGAGATCTGGAATGTTCAATGTTGCCAGAAACGGAAGCCTAAGAGGAGCTTGGGGATTCCACCCAGATTGGGCGGAACTCCCAAAGCTCTGAAAAGATTGACCTAGATTTTGGAAGACACCAAGCTGCTCGAAGTAACCAGTAGAACTGGCTGAACCAAAAGGCAAGCCTTGTGATCTAGCAAAATTCTGAGTTTGACCAACTCTGGCCGCATATCCACCATAACCATCAAAGTTTCCTCCTAAAGGATTATAAGGAGTTGATAACCCCTGATACGGATTCCAAGCCGAAACTAAGGGAGGAATACTTTGAAATGAACTAACTGTGGTGTACGACCTATTCACATATTGGTTGAAAAATGGATTCCCAGTTCCGACACTACTAACCCCAGGGTTAGTCCAACCTTGGAAAGGATTGCTGCTTTGTCCTATAGAAGAAAAAGGCATGGATCCTATCGTTGGGTTGGAATGTGGTATATGACCACTTCCGAAAGGAAAACCCTGGAATGAGGTCGATCCACTCATCATGGGCGTGGCAGCACCGAACGGAGCTGAAGGAATACCCTGAGAATGGGTGCCAAATGGGAAGAATCCAGAACCAAAAGCATTGGTTTGGGAATTTCCACTCGTGGACGGAATGGAGGTAGACCCAACTAAAGATGTGCTAGAAAAAGACCCGAATAATGAAATGGAGGGGATGGAAATAGTTCCTCCCCCTTGTACAGATATTGGAGTTTTCACAGTCGTAGCGCTTGTAGAAGCCATGCTTCCAGTAGTGGTCATTGAAGGTAAGCGTGTAGCATAACTTGGACTTGACGGTCTATGCATCAGAGTCCCAACGTATTGTAATACGTGTGGATGAATAGATGGTAGGGGAGAATTCGGAGCCGCTAATGACTCTGAGAGTTCTTCTACCTCTATGTTATTCTCCGCTTGTAAGAAATCGAGAAGGAACTAGAGTGTTCCTCTCTTGTTCCACGGAAGTACCAGGCCTTGCTTGAATACTAACGCCCCCGAGAGGAGGATCAATCCCTGATGCGTCAACTGCCGTGGGATGAAACCCACCAGTAGAATTACCTCTGCGCCTTCTAGGAGAAGGCTCTAAACTTGGTGGTGAAAGACCACGAAGTCTTCAAGACCGTCTAGGAGACGGTCAGCCACTTTGAATTTCTTGTTTAAGATCTAACTAAAGACTCAAAAAATTGAAAGCTAGGCCAACTAAGAGCACAGAGAACACACTATAAAGTCCCTAAAGATAACAGCCAGTCAAACAACTTCCAAGTATTTCCGCTCTGGGTGATTAGGACTGGACACCAAAATACGAGAAAGTGAAATAAGGGGCCTTCCGAAGATAGTCTGGGATAATGAGGGCCCAGTCCTATCAGCAAAGGTAACATAGGAAGTTACGCTGACCTCCTAACAACAACCTACGCCGGTGCAAGCCCCCAAGCTTCGTAAGGGTGCCCTCCAGTAGTACTGTTGAGAGTGATGCAACGTTGACCTCAAGTGCCATGGGATTCCCCTCTGTAGCCACCTATGTAGATCCCTAGGAGTAGCAACTATGTATACCAACTCTTCGCAGAAGCCAGGCGGAACAGTTGTGAGGTAAGTTCAGAGAAGTAGGAGAGGGGTTATCTCTCTTCCCTGTCTTTACAGACCCTTGTGCTTAACTCCCAAATCCGGAGATTTCCTGGTCTTCTTAACGCTATTAGATTTTCACTCGTTATTTAGACTCCTACGTTTGACGTTTAAATGGCCTTGGAGAGTTAACTCTCCACTCGCTTAATCCAAGGCCCTAAAATCCTAAAACTTGTTGGTGTATGTAACTTAAAAGAAAAAATTTTAGTGAATTTTAGTTAGCGCTTGATTTTAAAATAGGTTGTTCTTTAAGTCACATGATGATGGAAGTGAAACTAGTGGTGTTTTTTGACGCAAAAGAAATTAATAAAAACCTAAATATATGCACATGCACTTGTCTTTGTTTTTCAATGAAGAGAAATTTCTAAAGGGTTCAAAGGAACTTCTAATAAAGCAAATTTCTCTTTTCTTTTCATTAATTCACGCTTCACACCCATAAAAATTAACAAAGCTATGTATGCCTCAAAAGATATGCAAATCTATCCTAATGCAACAAATAGATGTTGATGCAAGATTCAAAACAACTCTAAAAACAAGGAATGAAATTTGCTTGCTTGTCAACTTTTATTTTGCCACTTAAAATGTCTAGATGGAATATGAGATGCTACCATTCACTTCATCTAAACACTAAAAACAAATTTCAAGACAAACATAAAGCACTTTCATTCAGTAAAAGGAAACCAAATGAAAAGCAAGTTCAAGAAAGCAAAACGAAGTTTTTCAAAAAAATTTCTTCAAAGCAACAACAAAAGAGTCTTTTAAAAAATGCTCTCAACAAAACTGAAACTTTGTGATTGAAACAATAAGCAACAAACACTTTTGCAAGTTGACACCACACAATGGATGAAATCTCAACAAACATAAATGTGTTTAAAGATGCTCTTTAACAATCAAAAGCAGTAATGAAAGCTTTGGCAACAAAGACCAAAAATAGATTAAAAAGAAAAATTTCAAGAAAGTATCAATCAACAACTTTCATGAAACAAAGAAGTGGATGGTCACAAAAATTGTCAAGCAAACAAAAAGTCACCAAAAGCAATATTCAACACAAAGATTGAGACCAATCTTTCTGCCCTGATGAACCAGAGCAACCAAGATTCCAACAAGAAATCTTGCATGCTTTAGCAAAAAATGACGACGCTTGCAACAACAAAAACAAGACCAATACTCCTTACAATCAGAGAGAAATTAGAGCAAGACACTTGCTATAAAACAAACTGATACTGAAAAATGACTGTTTCAAACTGAATCAAACCACCATACAAACCTTCGGAGACACAAAGATTTATAAATCTTGAAAATTGCAA
>APFE031602024.1:0-10960 GCA_000404065.3 Pinus taeda | reverse complement strand
ATTGACCAAGCAATACATGAAATAATTCATTAACAAATCATTGAGAAGAATGGACTTATTTGTATTAAATAATCAAAAAGGAACCATTACAACCTGAGCCTTGGTGTTGTGCAAGCTCCTCCCAGGGTCCAGCAAGAGATTTCCTCTACTTTGACAAGCTCACCCCCTCCCACTATGGCAACAAGGAAGGATAGTGATCTCTCCTCACAAGTCAACAAATGGAAGTCCTAATTCCAGCAGCATTTACCCTTTAGAATGTTCAGCTTTCAACCTCTCCCTCCTTTGGCCCAATGCTTGTATTTATAGTATTCTAGAGGAGGTTATTCAGTTCCAACATCAATGGGATACTCCCTCTTTTGGATGGGGTAGCTCCTCTCTTGATGGGATAAGCTCCTCTATCATAGGGGTGCATGAACCATCTGGAGGCGCTCAATACACGTCAAGGACTCTTCTAGAAGGCTCTAGAAGTGACCACAAGTAACTTTTTAAAGATGAAACTTGCGCCTTTTGACCTTTACAGGGGTACGCACCCTAGCTTTAGTATACAGAGCGTATTACTACGCAGGTCTAATGTATTTGGAGTGTGTACACGCGGGCAGGGTAGAGAGAACCTGCGTACCCAGAGATAAACATGTTTTCAAGTGACTTTCTCTCTCTTTGAAGTTTTGACATGAAGAGCAGAGGTATGGGGCTTGACAAAGAGGACAATGTGGCTATTGATGAGGCCACATAAACTACAGATAGTCAAGGTGACAAAATTCAGTGTAACAGCAATAATTCCATCACTCTATTGCTTAATAGCTATTGAGAGTCCCAAGTTTGTGTTGTCTATGGCATGTTACATCAGTGAATCTAATGTATTCTATTTGGGTTTGGTTAAGAGAATAGTATGATGCTATGGTAATTGAAATTATGTATTAATGTTAGCCATATCTTGGTTTGTTTCGGTGATTTTTAGTGGATTGGATGATAACATCATTTGTTATGTTATGACTATGCAATACAAAGAAGAAGGTTAGAACTACATTGAGGGATTCAATCTAGTGAATTATTAGTTTTCTAAGAAGCACTAGGCTTTAAAGGAATATTCGGAAATGTCGCTCAAATTATCCTCATTTATAAGATAGTGCACTATAGGAATATAGACATGTATCCGAGGCCACATGAGACTTTAGCAACAATTTGTTTCTAGTTTGGATACATTGTAGGCTGGGTAGATCTTTCCATAAATTTGGGAATCAAAGTTCTTAGCCACTTGGATTTACATGGAGTTACTAGATTAAAATTGATTGAGATATGTATTGGAAAAGGGAAGCAAAAATCATATATAAGGTGGGGCCCATTTTTTGAGCCTGTTGTACTGGCTACAACCACCCTCCAATTTTTTGCCTAGGCTTTGATTTTGGAGCTTTCCTTCATGTCCACAGGAGCTTATCTTACACTGATCCAAGTATTCATGCTTCAACTAAGACTTATATTTTTCATTTTTAATTGTGTTTCCACACTTACTTTATCTATATAACTCACAAGATGACCTCATGAGTTGGTCACACAGTTGTTCTAGGCTTGCCTCTAGAAACTGCACAATTCTTGAAGGTAATTAACCTTGATGATTGGAATTATGTAGTACAGATTGGAAGTCAACCTTGAGCTAAGAAATTGCACAATCATGGAACGTAGCCCAACAATGAGCCTAGAAGCTACATAATCCTCACTAAGCTCAAACAGTATGTAGAGCATTGAGCCAAAAAATTTCTTAGTTCCTTGGAATAGCACAATATTTCTTAGTGTTGTGCATGCCATGTTTCCTTGGAAAAGCAAGAAAAGTAAAGGGAAAAACTAATCCCTAGGAAGTAGCGATATATTATTAGTTTCATGAAGGCAATACATTGCTATTTTTAGAAGTTTGCATCAAGTAACATTTTTCCTTCATTTTAGGTATGCGCAGCATGAACCCTCATTTGCTCAATTCTAGTTAATCAATGCCTCTAGAGCTCATCTGCACATTCAATCCTAGAGCTCTAGAATTCCTAATGAGGTCAAGGAACCTTTGGTCGATTTGTCGTCGCTTTGTTGGGTGATTTTATCTTTTATCATTTTTTGTAACCTTTTCTATCGATTTTTGTCGTTTCGCTTTTTTGAGTGTTGTTTTACTTATTTCTCTTCATAGTTGATGGGTTTTCAACTTGTTTTAACTTGTAAAAGTGTTTTTTTAAGTTATAATTTTACTTTCAGAAGTGTCGCATTGGTTTTTTTTGTTTTTCCACTTATAATCGTCGTTGCAGCGACTCCCCTCACATACTTGATTTTCATTTTGTTTTATCAATTTCTGCACTTGATCCACATTGATTCATTCACACTTAGTTAGTTTTGCATTCAATCTCACATCATTGCTCACTTCTGGTCACTTTTCATACATCCATCGGGAAGATCAACACTTTCCTTGGCCAGATCTTGTCTTGCCTCGCTGGGAACTATGCAATCCAAAGGCTCACGCCATAAGCTTGGCCTCTAGAATTCTTAGTGCACAGTACAGGATTTCCCTCGGTCAACATATGACCTTGGCCACTAATACTAAATAATTCACAGTCTCCCAATATTTTCCTTGGATAGGACTCAATATTGCACAGTGTCAAGCCTCAGGCTTCATCCTTGGCTTTTGGGATTGTGCAATGCCAAGTTCCCACAACCATCCAATCTCCCTTATTGATAAAAACCACATAATCCTTCTCTCGAGTTTTCTTGTTTGTTGCTTGATAATTATTTGAAGGTACAATTTAGAAGCTAATTTTTTCTTGCCATGAGTGTCCTTTTGTCACACAGGTATCACACTAGTGAAGAAATGTCTCCCAACAATCATTGTTAGCATGGCACCAAAGAGAGTTTCTTCAAAAGAGAACACAGAAAGTAGTACTGGGGAGGCAGTTGAGAAAACACAAGTAGACTTTCCAGTATGTGTAGAAACTCAACCTTTTATAGAAAATGAGTTGACACTAGCATGGAAGCAAGTTAATGAAGCTCTTTTGGTAGAGATCCTTGAGGAAAATCTAGAGGACAAATCCAGAAGTAGCACCAGTAGAAAGAAAGAATCTCATACAGAATAAGGCAAAGGGAAAGGTTGTTGATAGTCTAGGGGGAGAACAAAGTTGAAAGATGAAAGTGGATCAAATTCTTATGAAAGAAGCTTTAGTAGTAGAAGTGAAGAGGAAGGAGAGGATATAAAGAGTAGAGAAAAATAAGAGAGAAACATAGAGCTCACAGGAAGAAGAATTGAGATTGAAGAAAGAAGAGCAAGAACAAAAGAGAGAACGAGAGATGAAGAGGAAAGAACAAGAAGAGAAGAAGAAGTAGGAAGAAGAATAAATGGGAGACACCATAACTGAAGAAACATTTCCATTACAATTTGAAGAGAAATAATAGAACCAACCAACAACAGAGGAGGTGGGTGAACAAGTGCAGGATCAGGAACTTTCTCAATAGATTGAAGACTTGAATTTTTATATATGGAGTTGGAATTGGAGCCACAAAATAGGGATTTTCTCGTGATGCCTAGTACACCATAGGTCTGAGTGAAGAGCGAGATTTTTTCCCTCTTGATGATGATCGAGTAATGGATGTGTACAATATGTCATATAATGAACTTTAGAAGAGGATTTTACAAGAACAAAGAAAACATTTTCTAGATCATCGTGCATCACTTGCATCCATTAAAGAAAGGGTAATAGTGGCAGACACCAAAACAAGTCCAAAAGTTAGAAAATGATATATTACAAAGAAATGGAACACATAAAATATTGCATAGATAAAAACACAGAAAATGCATAAAGCAAGAGAGACACATATATTGGGCTATGTCCACGGAGAAACATTTTGTCCTTCCTTTTATATTATCCAACAAAATGAAGAGATACAACCTACAAAAAATCCACTGTAATTCCCTCTTCACTCTAACATAATCTCCTCTCTCTTTCTCGCTTAGAAGAGACATACACATAGACACAATACAGTTCCCTCATATATAGCGAGGGAATTCTTTCTAGGGAAAAATACCCTAAATTAAACATAACTTCTACCATCATATCTTTGCCTAATGAACAACCTAGATTGACTACGAAACTACAACATTTTACAAGGAAATTTTACATCTATTTTTAGCTTTGAGGGCATTGCACCCCAAACCCCTGCAAAGGGGGGGCTCATAAAAATAACCATCGCCCCCCTGGTAGCGGAAATATGGGAAATGTTGTTGCCTCACTATGAACTGGGGTCCACTGTGGTGATACCTTTGAGTAGCGAAGATAATTAGGCTCTACACCCAATAATCACCCACTTGGATATTAAATATAGCAACTCCATCGCTGCTTCATTTACTAGAAAATGACTACACTGTGGACCTTGTTGTTTATCATCTTCATCATCATACATGAAGACCAATCGAAACCAAGAAGAATCTTAGTTCCTGCCTGGTTACAACTTTTTTTAACATATCTGCAGGATTCTGGCTAGTTTGTATCTTTTCCAGCATCAAGTGTTCATCTTCCAACACCAGTCGTATGAAATGGTACTTGAGATGTATATGTCTAGTCTTGGAATGAAATATTGACTTCTTTTTAAGATGAATGTCATCCAGGTGGATATTGGTGGCCACCCACCTATTCCACTTGGACCTCCACCATTGGTTCTTTTAGTTTTTTTAGTTTCCTTAATTGTAGCACAATTTACTATTTTTGGAAGCTTTTTAGGTCCTAAACTTCCAGAGCCATTTTGAGGCCCTAAACGACTTTTTTTGGGAAAATCACTAGAAGAAATTTTGATTTTTATGATTTTTCAATTTAGTAATCATTGTTAGTAGTTTTTGTCCATGGATAGGTCTTTCGAAGGAGGTATTGTATGTGTCAAACGAAGATCGTATGTGAAAGTTACGAGCTCGGGAAGTTGATGTACCAATTTACACCAACGAGACCCATAATATGGTGTTTCATATCCTAGGTTAGGTTTTTGGATGTTTTGGGGTTTTCCATTATTTGTTAATAATAAATATCCCTTCAAGCCTCATGTTGGCATTATGATATAGGTCTTGTCCTTGATGGAAACTCACTCAATTGAAAGATCATGGTGTAGCATGTCAACTTGAAGAAAGAGAGGTATATAGATAAAACTACAAAGAATGAATAAAGAGAGGTATACGCAGGTTCACATTGACCAAGTTGCGCATACATGTAGGTTAAAAGAACACAAGTGGTATATATGTACACACGCACTTTCACAGAACGAAAAGCGCGTATATGTTAGAAAACTAAGTTTTTGGTTTGAGGTATTTGGTCCAAGGTATTTTGATCCATGGTATTGGTCCAAGGTATTTGGTCCGAGGTATTGACCCTACGTATTTGGTCCAAGGTATTGGTCCTAAGTGGTTTTGATCCATGGTGTTGAAAAGGCCTAAAACTATATGAGGAGAAGATCATTAGGCCAAGGGGTGCAAGTATCGAATATCTGATGAAGTGTGAGATCTAGTATGCAAGTTATTAGCTTATGGTGCTTTGTTGGATTTGAACCAAGGATGAACCTTAGTGGTTGATGAGGGATAATATCTAATGATGGATAGGGATCTTAAGGCTTAAAATTAATTATCATTATATGGTTTGATCATGTATAGTCTAGATATGAATACTAATACATGTTTTATTTTGTAAATGTTATGATCTGGGTATAACTCAAGTCTGGAATAGTTGCAAAATTATGAATTAATATTTACATATGTGTGCATTGGTTGGCTTTGATAAAATTGTGTGTACATGGTGGTTCGACACATGGAAGTAGTGTATAACTTATGAAGTATGTTTCAGTTTCTTTCGTTTGCTGTTGCAGATTTCTGGGTTTTGCTTTGGGTTTTGGTGATTATATTCCGGTGACAGTGTTCTGAATGATCAGATTCAAGTTGTGATGATTGAGTTTCAGTGATTGGTTGATGCAGATGTAATTGATGATTGTATTGTAGTTATGATGTTGTTGATGGGTCCAGTATGAAAATTGAATGAAACGTGACCTTCCGATTGTGGTGTTGTGTTCCAAGAGTATCTAGCCTGAAAATTCATGAAACGTGGTCCCTGCTGGAAGAGTGAAGTTTTCTATAGGCTGGAACCTACGTAGTAGTAAGCATGTTGGCTAGTACAAGAGCTATGGGGTTGTAGCTCCCTTCCAGTAGTAGCTGGAGAACGAGAGAAGGTTGTAGTCTTCTGTAGGTGGGTGCCTGTGTACTGGTATGAGTCTACACTAGCACAAGATTGTAAACAAATTTTCTTATTATTAAAAGAAGATAGAGACCACAACAATAGGTGGTTTTTACCGACATTGGGTTTCCACCATATATCTTGGTGTTCATGTGTGTTTCTTATGTATGATGCTTTATTATACTTTTACTGCACTATCTAATAAATCTCTGATATACTCGTTAAATTTCAATACATGATAAACTATCTAAATCAAAAGTTCTCTGCATATACGCTTGTTGATTTAAGTATAGTCTCGTGCACACACTAGTTCACTTAGCTCAAGTAGAATATATAAATATGTTTGGGAAATTAAATTATTGATCTGATAATACTAATTCATCCCCCTCTCAATATTATTTCCAACAATTGGTATCAGAGCAGGTCCTTTAGAAGAAGCTTGATCACTTGAAGGGAGATCCATCATCATGAGTAATCAAGAAAGCATGGGATTCATCAAAACACCAATATTTGATGGGAGCAACTTTGTTTATTAGAAAATAAGAACCACAACCTATCTACAATCACTTGGAAGGGATGTATAGGAAATTGTGGAAGGAGGATATACATTTCCAATAGAAAGTCCTATAGATGCGACAGGTAAGAAGAAATTTGAAACCAATGCCAGAGCTATCAATACCTTATTGGGAAGTCTGTCACAATCAGAGTTTTTCAAATTCATGTAGCTCAAATCAACCAAAGAAATATGGGACAAAATCGTTCTGAGCTACAAAGGAGACTCTCAGGTAAAACGTGCTAAACTTCAAACTCTCAGAATTCAGTATGAAACTCTTAAGATGCACAATGATGAAAGTATAGCTAGTTACTTCTTACGTATACATGAAGTTATTAATTGTATGAATATTCTGCGTGAAGATATAAAGGAAGTTACCTTAGTTGAGAGAGTTTTGAGATCCTTGTCTGCTAAATTTGAATCAAAAGTGTCTGCCATAGAAGAAAAATAGGATCTGCAGACTATCATGATGACACATGTTCACAGAATATTAACTGCCTTTGAGATGAGAAAAGGAGGTCCATTGGATATGAGAAAAGCCACATTTAAAGCTTCAACAGAAGGAAAGGAAGAACATAATGAATTAGGACATATTCTAGAAGAAGAATATGAGGTAAACTTTGTCAAGAAGCTTCAAAGATGTTTCGGAAGATATAGAGGTAAGCAACCCTTCAAATGCTTTGCCTATGGCAGAGTCAGTCCTTATGCTAGGAAATGTCCTCCTAAAGATAAATATGAAAAAGGGGAGTGTGAAAAATGGAATAGAAAACAAGTTGTAATGAAAAGAAGTTACTATACTCATGAAGATAGAGATGGTTTGTCAAATAGTGATGAAGATGAAAATAGTAATGACTATATACTTCTAATGGCTTATGATGATGATAATTTTTGGGATGCTTTAGAAGAAGAAGACCTTAATGAAGAAATTTCTAAACTCAAAATATGTTTACAAGAAAATAATATGATTATAGAAAAACACAATGAAAAACTAGAATGTGAAATTGTGGGTATAAGAAAGGATCTTGAGAAAATGAAATCTCTCATCTTAGATTTGCTAAAGGATCAGAAATCTTAGATGAAATTATCAAGTATAGTGTTCCCTTTTGATAAAGACAAGTCTTGGATATACTAAAGAAGCATCTCAATCACATAAGCTATCAACCTCCACTAAAAGCTATCTTGATGCAGCAAAGACCAGTGAACAGTATGACATTCGTCAGCAAAGGCATAAAGCAGATCACCAGGTAAATCAGACTCAATTTATTCCAAGGATGAATAGAAGCCACAACCAATGTCAGGTAAATCATACTCATTTTGCTCCAAATATGAATATCAATAGAAACTACAATCACCAAGTCAATAGATTCCATAGTCGCAGGAACTTCTTTAATGGGAAATGTTTTTCATGTCATAATTTTGGAAACAAAGCTACTCAATGTGTTTCTTACAAAACCATCATGACTAGAGAATCAAAAAATCAAAGTAATGTAATAGGGATCAAGAAAAGTTCCTATAATAACTTCTCTCTTCTTGAAAATGAAATAGAATGCTCAATCTGTAACAACTTTGGTCATGAAGAATCTGAATTCGGGAGCAAATTTTGGCAATCATCTTAAAAGGAGAAAAATCCATTAAATCCCATGATATGGAGAAGGAAATAATCTCAAGCAAAAAGATGTGGTATAGCCTTTTATGCAGAAGGACAAGAAAATTAGTGGTACATCGACAGTGGATGCTCAAAACAGATGACAGGTGACAAAGAAAAACTTCACTCATATAATTCCTTAGAAAAGGAAAGAAATGTCTCATTTGGAAATGGCACTTCTGCTATCATAAAAGGTAAAGGATCCATTTTCTTGAAAGGAGAGGTTAAATTTGGAAATGTTATGTATGTAGATGGTTTAAATCATAACCTGTTGAATGTCATTCAAATGTGTGATCAAGGAAATGAAGTGGTGTTTCGATCAAACAGATGTGTTGTTCGTGAACTTGATATAGGGGAGACCGTGATCAAAGGTATAAGAACTCCATAAAACTTATAAATACTCAAGGGAGGATAACAATAGTTTTAGCTAAGAAAAACTGATGAGAACTGGATGTGGCATAGAAGATTGGGACATCTAAGCTTTTCTCAAATAAGAAAGCATGCAGATTCAGGCTTGTTCGTGATCTTCTAGATATCAAAATCCCTAAAAATATAATATGCAAACCATGTCACTTTAGTAAGAAAACCAAAGCTCACTTCATCGAAAAAGAAGGGTCGGCTAGTAAGCCTCTTGAACTTCTTCATACTGATTTATGTGGACCATCAACGAAAAGGTCACCTCGTGGAGAAGAATACTTTATTTTGTTCATTGATGATTTTTCCAGAATGTGTTGGATAAGTCTGCTAAAGCATAAATATGAAGCATTCGAAAAGTTCCAAGCCTTCAAAGATTTGGTTGAAAATAAATTAGATCGAACAATCAAATGCCTCAGATCTGATCGAGGAGGGGAATTTACCTCGAATGAATTCTTTGACTTTTGTGAATAACGTGGAATAAAAATGCAATACTCCACCACAAGGGATCCTCAGCAAAATGGTGTGGTAGAAAGAACAAATATAATTGTTCAACAAATGGCTCTAGCTATGCTAGATGAATCTGGAATTCCTGCAACCTTCTAGGGTAAAGTTGAATTCACCGCCGTAACTATTCTCAACCAAGCAAATGTTCAGGTAAATAGCACTCAAACTCCACATGAACTTTGGTATGGTAAGACTCCTACTGTAAAATACTTTAACGTTTTTGGAAGAAAATGTTATATCAAAAGCACTAATGAAAAATTTGGTAAGTTTGAGCCCAAAGTAGATGAAGGTATTCTTCTTGGTTACTCTTCCTAAAGTAAAGGGTATAAATGTTATAATAAAAGACTTGGGAAAATTGTTGAAAGTATTGATGTTGTAGTTGATGAAGCATGCAAAAATACAAAACAAACAAAAACGAAATAATATGACAATGAAGAAGATGGGGAGTATTTTCCCACATCAAATCACGATGATATTGAAGAAGAAACCAATGAAGCACCAGAAGAAGAGATAATAGTAGAAGAAAAGAATCCATCCGGGTATGTTCAGAAAAATCATCTAGAAACTCAAATTTTAGGGGAGAAAGAGGCAAGTGTACAGACAAGAAGAACTGTTACAGAAACCTCAAGCTATCTAGCATTACTATCCACCACCAAACCTCAAAATGTAACTGAAGTATGCAAAGATGAATCTTGGGAATTAGTTCCTAGAACTCATGATAAAAATATTATAGGAACTAAATGGATATTCAAAAACAAGATGAATGAAAAAGGATAAGTCATTAGAAACAAGGCTAGACTTGTTTGTAATGGGTATGCTCAATAGAAAGGTATAGATTTTGAAGAAACTTTTGCACCTGTTGCTAGACTTGAAGCCATAAGGATGTTTCTTGGTCTTTAGAGCTTTCAGAAATTCAAAGTATACCAAATGGATGTAAAATCTGCTTTCCTTAATCGAGATTTAGAAGAAGAAGTTTATATTGAACAACCAGAAGGATTTATTCTTGGAAATGTTGTAAAACCTATATGCAGACTCAAAAAGGCTCTCTTTGGTTTGGAATAGGCTCCAAGGGCCTAGTATTATTGTCTTGATAGATATCTACACCAAAAAAGTTTTCAAAAGGTTCAATAGATAACAATCTATATACAAAGATTGACACTGATAAATTGCTAATTATTGTTGTTTATGTTGATGATATCATTTTTGGTAGCAATGAAGAATCCATGAGTCAGAATTTTGCTTCGGTAATGCAGCAAGAATTTGAAATGTCCTTGCTTGTTGAGCTTACCTATTTTCTTGGTCTACAAGTTCAACAAAATAAAGATGGTATTTTTCTTTCACAAACCAAATATCTCAAACAGATCTTGAAAAGGTACGGCATGGAAGATTCTAAACCTGTATGTACCCCAATGGTAATAGGATGCAATCTCAGCTCAAGTGATGAATCAACAATAGTACATCAACCAACTCACAGATCCATGATTGGTAGTCTGCTTTATCTAACAAGTACCCAACTTGACATCATGCATGCAATAGGAATATTTGGAAGATTCCAAGCAAATTCAAAGGAATGACACCTTCAAGCAGTCAAAAGAATTTTCAAATATATTC
>APFE031602023.1:0-21081 GCA_000404065.3 Pinus taeda | reverse complement strand
AAACCATAGAGTTAGCCATCTATTCAAATCATTAATCAAAATCAATAACCCTTTGAGAGAGCCCTCTCAGGCTAACGAGGCTAAGCCTTAGTCAAAAGTCTGGTTTGAAATAGTTACTTGAAATTAACCTAGCCTGCAGCCTTCCAGTGCTTGATTTTGAGATAACACTCCTTTTGCATCTCTTCTTTCCATTCATCATGAGAAGAAGCTTCTTGGAAGGATGTTGGTTCAAAATCTGTAGACAAGTTCAATTCACAATCATAAGAAACATCCATATCAATATGTGAATTAGAGTCATCTACATCACCTCCATTTTGCTACTTTGAATTTCTAGTTCCTGTCTTTCCAATCTCATCACGATGAACACTTTCAAGTTTCTTTTTCAGCCACTTTGAGGGACCTTTTTCAGATGGTCCAGGCTACTTTGATGATTGAGTTGGGACTAAATCAAAATTGAGTCTCTCAATTCTGTCAATCACATCACTTAAAGCATCATCCGTTGTTGGAGTTTCAAGATGGGGAGAGTGTTCCTCAAAAGAAGATTCCACATGTTGATCTAGTATAGGAATCCCCCGTTCAAGATGTGGAATATGATTATCAAATTCCTAAAATGATTTTGCTTTTATGAATCTATCCAAGTGATCAAGTTGCCACTCAACAACATTGTCAGTTTTGGATGATTCAAGAAAAATTACATCTATAGATACAACAAAATTTTTATTTACTTCATCATACAGATGTTATGCTTTGGAGGTGTTTGAATACCCCAAGAAGATACACTTATGACTTCTAGCACCCAGTTTGTTCCTATGTACCTTTGGTATTAAAGCATAACAGGTGGAACCAAAGACCCTCAGATGCTTTACCGAAGGAACATGTCCATACCAAATTTCATATGGAGTCTTGTTTTTGATAGCATTAGATGGGCATCTATTCTTTATATTTGCAACACATAGAATAGCATCAACCCAAAACATTATCTTTACATTTTTTAAGAAGAGCATGGATCGTACCATATTTAAGATTGTCCTATTCATTCTTTCAGCTACACCATTATGTTGGGGATTATAAGGCACAATTGTTTGATGTTTGATCCCATGTTGGAAAAGATAGTTTTCAAATTCATTTGGTGCGTACTCTTTTCCATTATCAGTGTGAATGGACTCAATATGAGATTGTGCATCATTTTCAATCCATTTACAAAAAATCTTGAATGTTTGAAAAGCATCAGATTTGTTCTTCAATAAATAAATCCAACACATTATGGTGTAGTCATCAATAAATCTCATCATATATTTATTTCCATTTGTAGAAGGAACATGCATTGGACCACATAAATTTGAATGAATGAGTTCAAGTTTTCTATGTTCTCTTGAATGTGAATCATGGAAAGACTATTTGCTATGCTTTCCTAGAATACAAGCATCAAATTGCTTAAATTTCCTAGGAATTGTAGACAAACCAGCAACACCATTTTTCTTCAACAAGAGGAGGTTGTCATAGCTCAAATGTCCAAATCTAGCATTCCATAATAAACTTGATCGAATTGTACCTTCTTCATGATGATAATTGTATGAGAAATGTTGTGCATGAGCATAGGTTCCTTGCAGCTTGAGAAGCCTTTCTTCTTCAATTCACCTCACGACAAGTGAGTGGTCAGATGCTTTTCTTACCTCAATCTTACCATCAAACATATGAACGGAGTGACCTTGCTGGCGGATGTGGACCAAGGACACCAAGTTTTTCTTCAGCCATCGGAGATATAGAGCATGATGCAGAGGAATATCTAGAAGACCAGGTAGTTTAAGCCTGATTATGTCAATCCCTGATGGCCTAATCTTTTATTATTCTGTAAAGTATAATACTCCATGAACATTGTCAGTAAATTCTTCAAAATAATATTTTCTATGAATCATGTGGCAGGATGCTCCTGAATCAAGCAACCAATCATTTTTCCAAGAAGCAAGTGAAGCATAATAAATCTTCATTTACTCTAATGTTACATTGTGCCACAACATAGTGAACAAATTCAGGTGCTTTACCTTTGCCTGTATCATCAATTTTAAATTTTTGTTGCTTTCTTTACCGCTCAATTCTTTCCCATGGTAGCTTGCATGTAGAGGCATCATGTGATCCATTTCTTTTGTAGCGTATGCAGTGCAAATCTACCTTTTCTCCTTGAGAGTGTTTGCCCCCTTGCCTCTAAAATATCTTCTTGTTCCTCTTCGACCACCCCTTCCTCTGGAAGAATCTTTAGGAGGACTATTTTCTTTATGAGCAAGGCACATACCCTCTTTAGAAGATTCAAGGGCTGTCTTCTTTCCAAAATCTTTCTCTCTTTGAGAAAACATTTTCACAAGAGAGTCAAAGGTGATATCTTTGTGATTTCCATTTTCTTGCAATCACTCAAGATAATTAGAGTAAGTAGGATAAAGTGCCTTGAGAAAATTGATAAGAGGAATATCTAATTCAACTTAGTGGATTTGATATCGTGCACTATAGACTTTACTAGAGATGCAAGAGCAAGGGGATCATTATTTCATTTTTCAAGAGTGAAGAGTTTAATCATGAGTTGAACAACTTCAAATGCAGAATGTGAGTCATAGAGTTCTTTTAGCTTTTGTAAGGCTTCAAAGGCAGTTGAAAGTGGCAAAATATGGCGACTCACTCTTCATTTACAGGTGTTGCAATTAATGCATAAGATTTTCTTTTCTTGTTTTCCCAAATGACAAGCTCTATGTCTGAGGTAGGCTGTTTTGGTTCTTTGTCTCCATCTTCGACACACACTCCTTTCCACAACTCATTGAAAATGAGGGTGTGTTTTATCATTCAGGACCACTTAGGATAGTTCTCCTTCCCAGTGAGAACTATTCCCAAAATAGATATGATTGAATGCATACTGTAAAAAAATATTTATGCTGGCAAAAATCTATGTATTGTAAAAATACTTATGTTGATAGAAAAATACTTTTACCAATATATAGTAAAATTGTAGTTCTCATGGTAATTCTTTTTTTTAATTACAATTCAAAGAGGCATTGGTATGACAGTACTATATTTAAATATAGTACTATAATGAAAAACTTAGAGTATTCATATATTGAAACATAGTACTATTGTGTAGATGGTCTCAAGCATAGCCATTACACTAATACATGAATAGTGTAACTATGGACTTTCAAAACATTTTTTTCAATGCACAACATACCAATCAAAAACACCATATATGCCATGATATCCTCGCTTCATATAACAATCAATGCACCCTCACGGTGTTCCCACACATTGCACTCTTCAATTAAAGGTTGAGAAGCATTACACTATGTTAAAGAATTAAACAATTTTGACCAGTAAAGAATGAACAAAACAGTCACCTCGATTAAATCCTCAATTAGACTGTTCCTCTCGCCACTAGCACTGACCCCTTCCATTTTAAAATTTCAATGAAATATACTAGATACATCTTCAGCAAAACCGCACTGAAACTCAAAACACAGTTGATACATCTTCACCAAAACCACACTGAAACTCAAAAGACAGACGATACATATCCAGTAAAACCGTACTGAAACTCAAAAGACAGTCAATACATCTTAAGAAAAACCACGCTAAGACCATGTTAGAAAGGCAAGCGTACTTCTGTGAACGTTCTGCTATACAATAGCCCATTTTTAGATAGGTGAATGCATAGCGTAATGGAACAGAGGTATCAGTTCAGTTAATGCATTGCTAGCAGTAGTTTAAAAGCATATCTTTTCTCTTGCAGATCGTCATGTACATTCTATGTAGGATCACGATGTCTCATAGCAATAACTACGCAAAGTGAGAGCCTCTATCGATCTCCCATGAACTCTACCAGAACCAGCAAGAGTCCACATCTCACCATGCAATCCACACCATTTGTGAATGTTGCTACCTTTGGATTTCCAAAATCAATTATCCATCAAGAGAACCAGCAAACTATTCTCAAAGGAGAGAGAAGCATCGTGACACCTGGTGACACCGGTGAGCCACTATGTAGTAACATAATATAAAATCTCAACTATTAATAAAAAAGGGAAGGACGACATGAGCATAAAACAATAATAAAAACTTGTAGGAGCAGCGTATGGAGGGAGCAGTGTTCAGATGTTTATGAAATTCATCGATAGCATTTCAACACAGTAAAAGGATCAACGACAATAATAGTGAATAGTAGATGGAGCAGGCTCTGAAACCTACCATAGATTATATGAGAGCTGACAGCACATTAGAGCAAGGGGTAGCATATATATGGGAAATTGAATTCAGTCAGATGGGCAGGTGTGAGTTTAGCAAAATGGGCATAACAATGCAGAAACTGACATAGAGAGTTACAGAAAACCTAATTTTTGGAGCTCGCTCTTATACCATGTCAGACCAGGCAGTAACTCCTTAAAGCGAAATTGATTCGTATGTTTATTCCTTCAGGTTGGTCTTCATTATATACATGCGGGAGAGACTATTCACTTCATCTCCCAATGATTGTTCACATTACTTATTTATTTATTTACATCATGTTCACCCAATCTTGATGATTATGTGTCAACAATTACATCCATACTTTACTTACCTTTTACATGACCACCTTTACAATATCAGTGGTCTTTTTAATAAGAGGAAACAAAGATTGTTATACATTTTGCTTGTTTTGCAATGTTTCCCATGTATTGAAACATTAAGAGACTTGTATAAGGTTTGTAAACTCTTAGATCAGTTTGTGTTTGGTAATTTCAACTTTAATTGTAAATATTATGTCGTGTGTATTCCAAAAGTGTTTCTATAAGGAATATCAAGTTGTTTAGTTATGACGATTTTTTTCAGAAAATAAATAATAAAAAACTGATTAGTTGTTGTTCAGTTTAAAAAATAGTCCAAATATGTAACAAACTTTGTTGCCTCATATTAAAACTACCACATGCAACATTTGGATGTAAGAGTGGTAATGTATCATTAAACATTAAGTGATTTGTATAAGCTTTCTAAATTCTTAGTTCACTTTGTGTTTGATAATTTCAGTCAAAATTTGCAAAGATTATGTTGTTTTTATTTCAAAAGTGCTTCTATAAGGAATATCAAGTTGTTTAGTCAGGACATGATTTTGCTAAAAGAAAAATAAAAATAAAATGATTATTTGTTGTTCAGTTTAAAAAATATTCCAATTATATAAGACAATTTGTTGCCTCATATTAAAACTACCACACACAACATCTAGATGTAAGAGTGGTTATGTAACCCGTAAATTAAAGTATGGATGTAACACTTCTTTTTCTATTTTTCTTTATTAGCATATGTTACATCCAATCATTAAATGGATGTAACATATGCAAAAAAAGAGAAAGAGAGAGCAACAAATGTCACATCCATACTTTAATTTACAACTGACATGAGCAATCTTACAATGTGTGTGGCCTTTTTAACACACTTTGTTGCCTCATACTAAAACAACCACACACACCATCTAGGTGTATGAATGGTTATGGAACCCATAAATTAGTATGGATGTAACATTTATTTTTCTCTTTTCCTTGTTTAGCATATGTTACATCCAATCATTAAATGGATGTAACATATGCGAAGGAAAGAAAGAGAGAGCAACAAATGTCACATCCATACTTTAATTTACAATTGGCATGACCACTCTTATAATGTGTGTGGCCCTTTTAAAAGCATGAAAGAAAGAGTGTTATATATTTTTATTGTTTTGCAGGGTTTCACATGTATTGAAACATTAAGGGACTTGTATAAGTTTTCTAAATTCTTAGTTCAGTTTGTGTTTGGTAATTTCAAATGCAATTTGAAAATATTTTCATTTGTATTTCAAAAGTGTTTCTATAAGGAATATCAAGTTGTTTAGCTATGAAATGGTTTTGTTACAAAAATAAATAATAAAAAACTCATTATCTGTTGTAGTTCAGTTTTAAAAATAGTCCAAACATATAACACACTTTGTTGTCTCATATTAGAACAACCACTTACAACATTTGAATGTAAGAGTGGTTATGTATCCCATAAATTAATGTATCAATGTAAAATTTATTCGTCTCTTTTTAGTTTTTAGCATATGTTATACCCAATATTTAAATGGATGTAGCATATGCAAAAAAGGAAAGAAAGTTGAAAAAATGTTGCATCCATACTTTGATTTACCTGTTACTTGACCACTCTTACATCCAGATGTGCGTGGTCGTTTTAATATAAGGACACAAAGATTCTTATAAATATATTTGGATTATTTTGCAAGGTTTCACATGTATTGAACCATTAAGCAACTTGCATTAGTTTCTAAATTCTTAAATGAGTTTGTGTTTGGTAATTTCCAATGCAATTTTCAAATACTATGTCATTGTATTTCAAAAGTATTTCTATAAGGAATAACAAGCTGTTTAGTAATGACATGATTTTGTTTAAATAATAAATAATAAAAAACTGATTATCTGTTGTTCAGTTTAACAAACAGTCCAAATATATAAAAGAATTGTTTCCTAATATTAAAATGACCACACACAACATCTAGATATAAGAGTGGTTATGTAAACCATAAATTAAAGTGCATGTAACATTTTGTCGTCCCTTTTTCTTTTTTAACATATGTTACATCCAATACTTTAATGGATGTAACATATGAAAAATAGAAAGAGAGAGGAACAAATATTACATCCATACTATAATTTACCTATTACATGACCACTCTAACATGTAGATGTGCATGGTGTTTTAATATCAGGAAATAAAGATTGTGATATATTTGAACTGTTTTGCAATGTTTGACATGTATTAAACCATTAAGCGACTTAAGTTTCTAAATTCTCACCTGAGTTTATGTTTGGTAATTTCAACGAGAACTTAGATTATCTCATTTGTATTTCAAACGTTTTTCTATAAAGAATGTCAACTTCTTTAGTTATGACATGATTTTGTTAAAAAAAAATTAATAATAAAAATTTGATTGTTTGTTGTTCATTTTAAGAAACAGTTCAAATATATAAGAAACTTTGTTTCCTCATATTAAAATGACCACACACAACATCTAGATCATTTCTTCATCGCTTTTTCTTTTTTAGTACACACAACATCTGGATATAAGAGTGGTTATGTAAGCGATAAATTAAAGTATGGATGTAACATTTCTTCGTATGTTTTTATTTTTTACCATATGTTACATCCAATCCTTAAATGGATGTAACATATGCAAAAAAAGAAAGAGAGAGGGACATAGGTTACCTCCAATCATTAAATGGATGTAACATATGCAAAAAAGGAAAGAGAGAGGAACAAATGTTACATCTGTACTTTAATATACCTATTACATGACCACTTTTACAATGTGGGTGGTATTTTTCATAAGAGGAAACAAAATTTGTTATTTATTTTGATTGTTTTACAGTGTTTCCCATGTATTAAAGCATTGAGAGACTTGTATAAAGTTTCTAAATTCTTAGATCAGTTTGTGTTTGGTAATTTCAACCAGAATTTGCAAATATTATGTCATGTGTATTTCAAAAGTGTTTCTATAAGGAATATCAAGCTGTTTAGATATGACATGAGTTTGTTGAGAAAACAAATAATAAAAAATTAATTATTTGTTGTTCATTTTAAAAAATAGTCCAAATATATAACACACTTTGTTGCCTCATATTAAAATGACCACATACAACATCTGGATGTAGGAGTAGTAATGTAGCATTAAACATTAAGTGACTTATATAAGATTTCTAAATTATTAGTTCAGTTTCTGTTTGATAATTTCAACCAAAATTTTCAGATATCATGTTTTTCTTATTTCAAAAGTGCTTCTATAAGGAATATCGGGTTGTTTTGTGATGACATGGTTTTTTTAAAAAGATATGATAAAAAACTAATTATTTGTTGTTTAGTTTAAAAAATAGTATAAATATATAACACACTTTGTTGCGTCATATTAAAATGACCACACATACCATCTAGATGTAAGAGTGGTTATGTAACCTGCAAATTAAAGTATGGATGTAACATTTTTTTTGTCTTTTTCTTTTTTAAGATATTTTATATCCAATCATTAAATGGATATAACATATGCATAAAAAAAGAGAAAAAAAATGTCACATCCGTACTTTAATTTACAACTGACATGACCACTTTTACAATGTGCATGGCCTTTCTAACACACTTTGTTGCCTCATATTAAAACAACCACACAAAACATCTAAATGTAAGAGTGGTTATGTAACGAGTAAATTAAAGTATGGATGTAACATTTCTTTTTCTCTTTTTCTTTTTTAGTGTATGTTACACCAAATCATTAAATTGATGTAACATATGCAAAAAAAGGAAAGATAGAGCGAAAAATGTCACATCAACACTTTAATTTACAACTCACATGACCACTCTTACAATGTGTGTGGCTGTTTCAACACCAGGAAACAAAGAGTGTTATATATTTTGATTGTTTTGCAGGGTTTCACATGCATTGAAACATTAAGGGACTTGTATAAGGTTTCTAAATTCTTAGTTCATTTTGTGTTTGATAATTTCAAATGCAATTTGGAAATATTGTCATTTGTATTTCAAAAGCATTTCTATAAATAATATCAAGCTGTTTAGTTATCACATGTTTTTGTTACAAAAAGAAATAATAAAAAACTCATTATCCATTGTTGTTCAATTTAAAAAAATATCCAAATATATAACGCAGTTTGTTGTCTCATATTAAAATGGCCACATACAACATTTGGATATAAGAGTGGTTATGTATCCTATAAACTAAAGTATCAATGTAACATTTCCTCGTCTCTTTTTCTTTTTTTACCATATGTTAGAACCAGTATTTAAATGGATGTAGCATATGCAAAAAAGGAAAGAGAGCTGAAAAAAAAGTTACATCCATACTTTGATTTACCTGTTACTTGACCACTCTTACATCCAGATGTGTGTGGTCCTTTTAATATAAGGAAACTAAGTATAAATATATTTGGATATTTTTGCAAGGTTTCACATGTATTGAAGCATTGAGTGACTTGCATCAGTTTATAAATTCTTAAATGAGTTTTTGTTTGGTAATTTCAAACACAATTTGCAAAGATTCCGTCGTTGTATTTCAAAAGTATTTCTATAAGGAATAACAAGTTGTTTAATTATGACATGATTTTGTTAAAAAATTAAATAATAAAAAATTGATTATCTGTTGTTCAGTTTAACAAACAATCCAAACATATAAAAAAACTGTGTTTCCTAATGTTAAAATTACCACACACAACATATGGTTATAAGATTGGTTATGTAACCCATAAATTAAAGTGCATGTAACATTTCTTCATCCATTTTTCTTTTTTAACATATGTTACATCCAATACTTTAATGGATGTAACATATGCAAAAAAAGAACGAGAGAGGAACAAATTTACATCCATACTATAATTTACTTTACATGGCCAGTGTTACATCCAGATGTCCATGGTCTTTTAATATCAGGAAACAAAGATTATTATATATTTGGATTGTTTTGCAAGCTTTCACATGTATTGAACCATTGAGCGACTAGGATAACTTTCTAAATTATTAGTTGAGTTTGTGTTTGGTAATTTCAATAATAACTTATAAACATTATCTCATTTGTATTTCAAAAATTTCTCTATAAAGAATGTAAATTTGTTTAGCTATGACATGATTTTATTAAAATTAATAATAATAAAACATTGATTGTTTGTTGTTCAATTTAAAAATAGTTCAAATATATAAGAAACTTTGTTTCCTCATATTAAAATTACCACACACAACATCTAGATCATTTCTTTATTTCTTTTTCTTTTTTAGCACACACTACATCTGGATATAAGAGTGGTTATGTAAGCCATAAATTAAAGTATGGATGTAACATTTTTCGTATGTTTTTACTTTTACCATAAGTTACATCCAATCCTTAAATGGATGTAACATATGCAAAAAAAGAAAGAGAGAGGGACATAGGTTACCTCCAATCTTTAAATGGATGTAACATATGCAAAAAAGAAAAGAGAGAGGAATAAATGTTACACTCGTACTTTAATATACCTATTACATGACCACTTTTACAATGTGGGTGGTCTTTTTCATAAGAGGAAACAAAATTTGTTATTTATTTTGATTGTTTTACAGTGTTTCACATGTATTAAAGCATTAAGAGACTTGTATAAGGTTTCTAAATTCTTAGATCAGTTTGTGTTTGGTAATTTCAACCACAATTTGCAAATATTATGTCATGTGTATTTCAAAAGTGTTTCTATAAGGAATATCAAGTTGTTTAGTTATGACATGAGTTTGTTGAGAAAATAAATAATAAAAAATTAATTATTTGTTGTTCATTTTAAAAAATAGTCCAAATATATAACACACTTTGTTTCCTCATATTAAAATGACCACATACAACATCTCGATGTAAGAGTAGTAATGTAGCATTAAACGTTAAGTGACTTATATAAGGTTTCTAAATTATTAGTTCAGTTTGTGTTTGATAATTTCAACCAAAATTTTCAAAGATCATGTTTTTTTTATTTCAAAAGTGCTTCTATAATGAATATCAGGTTGTTTTGACATGACATGGTTTTGTTAAAAAGATATGATAAAAAACTAATTATTTGTTGCTTAGTTTAAAAAATAGTATAAATATATAACACACTTTGTTGCGTCATATTAAAATGACCACACATACCATCTAGATGTAAGAGTGGTTATGTAACCTGCAAATTAAAGTATGGATGTAACATTTTTTTGTCTTTTTCTTTTTTAAGATATTTTATATCCAATCATTAAATGGATATAACATATGCCTAAAAAAAAAAGAGCAAAAAATGTCACATCATACTTTAATTTACAACTGACATGACCACTTTTACAATGTGCATGGCCTTTCTAACACACTTTGTTGCCTCATATTAAAACAACCACACAGAACATCTAAATGTAAGAGTGGTTATGTAACGAGTATATTAAAGTATGGATGTAACATTTCTTTTTCTCTTTTTCTTTTTTAGTGTATGTTACACCAAATCATTAAATTGAGGTAACATATGCAAAAAAAGGAAAGATAGAGCGACAAATGTCACATCAACACTTTAATTTACAACTGACATGACCACTCTTACAATGTGTGTGGCTGTTTCAACATCAGGAAACAAAGAGTGTTATATATTTTGATTGTTTTGCAGGGTTTCACATGCATTGAAACATTAAGGGACTTGTATAAGGTTTCTAAATTCTTAGTTCATTTTGTGTTTGATAATTTCAAATGCAATTTGGAAATATTTTCATTTGTATTTCAAAAGCGTTTCTATAAGGAATATCAAGATGTTTAGTTATCACATGTTTTTGTTACAAAAAGAAATAATAAAAAACTCATTATCCATTGTTGTTCAATTTAAAAAAATATCCAAATATATAACGCACTTTGTTGTCTCGTATTAAAATGGCCACATACAACATTTGGATGTAAGAGTGGTTATGTATCCCATAAATTAAAGTATCAATGTAACATTTCTTCGTCTCTTTTTCTTTTTTTACCATATGTTAGAACCAGTATTTCAATGGATGTACCATATGGAAAAAAGGAAAGAGAGCTGAAAAAAAAGTTACATCCATACTTTGATTTACCTCTTACTTGACCACTCTTACATCCAGATGTGTGTGGTCCTTTTAATATAAGGAAACTAAGTATAAATATATTTGTATTTTTTTGCAAGGTTTCACATGTATTGAAGCATTGAGTGACTTGCATCAATTTCTAAATTCTTAAATGAGTTTCTGTTTGGTAATTTCAAACACAATTTGCAAAGATTCCGTCGTTGTATTTCAAAAGTATTTCTATAAGGAATAACAAGTTGTTTAATTATGACATGATTTTGTTAAAAAATTAAATAATAAAAAATTGATTATCTGTTGTTCAGTTTAACAAACAGTCCAAATATATAAAAAAAATTGTGTTTCCTAATGTTAAAATGACCACACACAACATATGGTTATAAGATTGGTTATGTAACCCATAAATTAAAGTGCATGTAACATTTCTTCATCCATTTTTCTTTTTTAACATATGTTACATCCAATACTTTAATGGATGTAACATATGCAAAAAAAGAGCGAGAGACGAACAAATTTACATCCATACTATAATTTACTTTACATGGCCATTGTTACATCCAGATGTCCATGGTCTTTTAATATCAGGAAACAATGATTATTATATATTTGGATTGTTTTGCAAGCTTTCACACGTATTGAACCATTGAGCGACTAGGATAACTTTCTAAATTCTTAGTTGAGTTTGTGTTTGGTAATTTCAATAAGAACTTATAAACATTATCTCATTTGTATTTCAAAATTTTCTCTATAAAGAATATAAATTTGTTTATCTATGACATGATTTTATTAAAAATAATAATAATAAAAAATTGATTGTTTGTTGTTCAATTTAAAAAATTGTACAAATATATAAGAAACTTTGTTGCCTCATATTAAAATGACCACACACATCATCTAGATCATTTCTTTGTGTCTTTTTCTTTTTTAGCATATGTTACGCCCAATCTTTAAATAGATGTAACAAATGCAGAAAAGGAAAGAGAGAGGGACAAATTTTACATACATACTTTAATTTACATGCTACATCACCATTCTTACATCACAACATCAGGATGTAAGGGTGCTTATGTAACCCATAAATTAAAGTAAGGATGTAACATTTCTTCGTCTCTTTTTCTTTTTTTAGCATATGTTACATCCAATCTTGAAGCGGATGTAACATATGCAAAAAATTAAAGAGAGAGGAACATATGTTACATAAATACTTTAATTTACATGTTACATGACCATTCTTACATCAATGTGCGTGGTCATTTTAATATCATGAAACTACAATTGTTATATATTTGGATTGTTTGGCAAGGTTTCACATGTATTGAACCATTAATCAACTTGCATAAACTTCTAAATTCTTAGTTGAATTTACGTTTTGTAATTTCATCCGCATTTTGCAAAGATTATGTCATTTCTATTTCAAAAGTGCTTTTATAAGGAATATCAAGTTGTTTAGTTATAACATGAGTATGTTAAAAAAATAAATAATAAAAAGGTAATTACTTGTTGTTCACACTAAAAATTAGTCCAAATATATAACACACTTGGTTTCCTTATATTAAAATGACCACACATAACATTTCGATATAAGAGTGGTTAAGTAAGCCATAAATTAAAGTATGGATGTAACATTTCTTTGTATGTTTTTCTTTTCTACCATATGCTACATCCAACACTTAAATGGATGTAACATATGCAAAAAAATAAAGAAAGAGGAACAAATGTTAGATCCATACTTTAATTTACCTAATACATGACCAGTCTTACGTGCATAAGTTTCTAAATTGTTAGTTGAGTTTGTGTCTGCTAATTTCAACTGCATTCTAAAAATATTATGTCGTTTATATTTCAAAGGCGTTTCTATAAGGAATATCGAGTTGTTTAGTTATGAGATGATTTTGCTAGAAAAACGAATAATAAAAAAGTGATTATTTATTGTTCAGTTTTAAAAAAGAAAGACAAAATATATAATAGACTATTTTTCCTCATAATAGAAGAACCACACACAACATCAAGATGTAAGAGTAGTTATGCAACCCATAAATTAAATTATGGATGTAACATTTCTTCGTATCTTTTTCATTTTTAAAATATGTTACATCCAATCTTTAAATGAATTTTGGTAATTTCAACCGCAATTTGTAAATATTATGTCGTTTGTATTTCAAAAGTGTTTCTATAAGGAATATCAAGTGGTTTAGTTATGACATGATTTTCTTAAAAAAATAAATAATAAAAAAGTAATTATATGTTGTTCTGTTTAAAAAAGAGTCCAAATATATAACAAACTTTGTTGCCTCATATTAAAACAACCACACACAACATCCAAATGTAAGAGTAGTTATGTAACCCATAAATTAAAGTATGGTTTCAACATTTCTTCATCTCTTTTTCTTTTTAAAAAGGAGAGAGAGGAACAAATGTTACATCCATACGTTAATTGACTTGTTACATGACCACTCTTACGTCGAGATGTGTGTGGTCATTTTAATACTAGGAAACAAATATTCTTATATATTTTGATTGTTTTGCAGGATTTCACCTGTATTAAACCATCGAGTTGCTTGCATAAGTTTCTAAATTCTTAGTTGAGTTTGTGTTTGGTAATTTCAACCACAATTTGCAAAGATTATGTATTTTGTCTTTCAAAAGTGTTTCTATAAGCAATATAAAGTTGTTTAGTTATGACATTATTTTGTTAAAAAAATAAATAATAAAATATTGGTTATTTGTTGTTCATTTTTAAAACAAAGCCCAAATATATATTTAACTATGTATAAAGTTTAACGATATTTATATTGTTAGATTGTTTGATAATATCCATGTTTAACAAATTTAAACTTAGTTATCCCATAAGTGTATGTATGGGTGAGCTTACAAGCATTTTAATTAGTATATAAAATACACTAAATGTGTTTCAATTTACCTATTTAATTCCATTTTATTTCATTAGTTGGAGTTGGAGATTTAATTTTTACTCTCATATTGAAAGGGATTCCACTTCATAAATAGCAGTGTGCATATTGAATGAGAATCCTCATCATAAAATTAATTTTTATGTGAATTGGTTGAATGTTAATCACTTCTCGAGTTGAGAGATTTAATCCAACTAAAATAGCTCCTAATTTGGTGTTTAGTTTAGAGTTTCTTTCAACCAATTGATTGTATGGTTAAGATAGTATTTATATCTTAAATTAGTAATTGATGTCTTTGTATGTGTGTTTAATGTAATATAAAACAAATTTTTGATGTGTAATTAGTTTCTTAAATTGGTATTGGTGCAAGTGGCTCTATGTAAACTCCCTTATGGGACTGCCCAACTATCTACAAGAAATATGTGAGAGTTATCTCTTGTATTATTATATTAGAGATGTACATTAAATTGACATATGTGTGTTTTAGTGAGTTTAATTGTATACATCTATGAGTTGTGGATACATTGAGCTACTTCAGAAAGTACATTATGTGAGGATTTTGATATCAGTTTGTGGAAAATATCTTATGGAGGAAAGACTTCCAAACATTAGGAATGGAAAATCAATTATAATTTTTGCATTACAACTCTATGTTTGTATGACATTTTATTCCTACACACCCTCGGAAGGGGCCAATTTCTTCTTCCGTGTTAGCCTTTGTGACCTATGCATGGAGGAAATGAAATGGGCAGAGTAGCAGAGGGTCCAGTTCATCACATTCTGTTGGCAAGGAAATGTAAAACATATGTCGAGCTGGTTGTTCCTACAATTTTTTTTGTAATGTGATATGTGTCGAGTTCAAAAGTAGATCGTGATTTGAGTTCTAAGATTTTATATGTTCATTAAATGACATGGAATGACATTGTCAATGTGAATGGGAATATAGGTTTAATCCCATTCATTTTCATAAGTATATATGCCTTATTGATAAGGTTTTCTTATGTTCATGCTCATGAGAACATAAGTTAGGGATGTTGTTTCTCTTTAAAATAGAATGAAAAAGAATATTGTACAAAAGAAACATTTAAGAAGTTCTTCTATTTTTCATAAAGAATGCATGTGAACTTTGCTTGAGAAACGATAATGACACAACATTATTTTATTAAAAAAAATCACATGGAATTATGTGTGATAAGTTAGACTATTAATTTATTTGAATTTATTAACATGTGAGACTCTTCTAGACTCTTAAAGAGGAATATGTTCTTATTTTATTAGATTTTCTTGATGAGGAATATGCACAAAAGCAGCTATTAAGTTTGTCATTTCTTGACAAGAAATAAGTTATTTGTAAGAAAAAATAGAATTACTATACTTGAATGTCTAGGAAATAAATAAGTTATGATCATGCACAAAATAGAAATATTATGTTATTTTCTTGAATGAAAAATATAAATATTATGTGTGATTTCTTCGATGGAAATATGATTTTATTCATCCATGAAAAATTCAACTATGATGTTGGATTCTTTGAAAATAAGTATCAATAGAAGGAATATAATTATTGTGTTAGACCTTTTGGTTAGAAAAAAGAATTGGTGTGTAGAAAAGAATAATTATTATGTTAGAACTTGGAAAGGAAAACAAGTAATTTCATGTAATAAATGCATTAGATTTCATTTATAAATATATATATATATATATTTGCACGCAAGAAATAATAATTATGTAAAACCCCTCTCATATTAGGATGATTTTCAAAGAAGTACTTTACCTTTCTTTAATACACTCAAACTAGTATAAATATTTGATTTAATGATGTCTTGTCAATATGAAATTAATTATAAAGTTTTGGGAAAAGATGTCAGCCATGAGTCATGATGATAGAATTAAAATAAAAGGTCTCATACATGGAAATAGTTAGAAAAGAAACATTTGTGTGATGGAGGTTACCTGCCCAAATTATCCCTCTCAGGAAAGAAATTTCTTGGAAAAAAAAGGAAATCCAAAAGGGTAAGAAGAAGGTGAGGAGAGGGAGAGGAGGACTAAAGGAAAACCTATACAAAACACTTTAAAGGTTTCTGGTATTGCACCAAGCTCTGAATCCTTGAGTTGGTTGGTGAGTGGGACTCACTAAGAAACCTATGACTGAAGTTGGTTGAGACCAGGTGGTCTAGGGAATTAGAAGAAGCAAAGTAAAATTGTTTTTGAGTATGAAATAGGCTTGAGGGGAGTATGAGGAGGGATTTTGGGTCTTGTAGGTTGGAAGGAACATTTGATTCCTGTGATTTTGAAGTTGGCCACTCGGTAAAGTACAGATAAGTATATATTAATGCTAGATATTTGTTAATCAGTAAGGAATTAAATATAAGTATTCTAGAAATCAAGGGTTTACTTTCTCTGCATATTTACAAGTAAGGATTTCTTCTATGGATACACATACTTTGACTAAAGTAAGCGTAAACAAAAAGAGTTGCATTACGTATATCTATATATATTTAAAAGACAACACCTCGAAGTATTTAATAGTTCATGTGAACCATTTTCTTCGGCATTGAATATTTATTAAAACAAAACTAATAAAAAAGTATGTACATATATTTGTTTTGTGAATATATTGGCTTCATCAAAATGAACACAACAAAGCATCCATGTATTTTGATATAACTAGTTAGTCATCTACAGGTAGGTACTCGGGTTCTGATAAAAGAGTAAACATAAAGAGGATACAACTATAAATTTATTTTCCTTATTTCCATGATATAAATTTCTATGGTTTCGAAGAAACAAATAAACCAAAAGTAATTATGTGGAATGTGGGAAGCATGAGTTAGTTCCCCTGGCTAGCTAATGAATGGCACCCTAAGAACATTCTCGGGTTCTTTCTTAAGAATCCTAAGTTGAACAACAAGAATTGAAGAAATTTTAAGAGAAATTTCTTCTTTGCCAAATATAACAAAATAACCAAGAACAACCGAGTGAAACCTCTCTTAATACAACTAATAGTAGTAAAAGCATCAAAATTAAGCTTTCCATGAGAATTATCATCACAACTCAAAAGAAGCCATACACTATGTGTAACAATGATCATATTATTGTTTGTATTAAAAAAAAATCCAAAACCCGGATGCAGTTCTAACAAAAAGATCATTTAAGAGTTCTTTGAGGTATGAGCCAAACATAATGTCCATCAAACAACAAATAAAAAAACCTGAGTTTTCCATGAATAAGCCAAGGATAAGGGTTGAAACCATCTATGCTCTAGTAAATACAAGCAGTGGGTATCTAAACCTTAAAATAAATAAATTTACTCGGACTCTTTTATTTACTTAGACTCTTTTTGTAGCTAAATAAATAAACCTTCATTTTGGAGTGAACATCTCTAGGAAGTCAATCTTGAGGAGAATTCATCAATTTGCAACAAGAATTTCTCATCAAGCCTGAGTGTCCATAGTGACACCTTTTGGAGCTTAAAAATTTTAATAGGAACCACACTTAGAAGCCAAAGAAGGTACAGTAGAAGAAATCTCGACATGATGGCTCCTTCAAATAATTGAGCTACATGTCAGTTCCCCTAGAAGAAAAGAAAAGGAATGGTTTATTAGAGGTCATAGAAAGACTATGATAATTGCTCAAGGAAATAACCCTTTACTAATCTACCTTGATATAAGGTAAAGAATCTATTATAGGTCACTTTGTTGATGCCTTACATGAAGCGGAAAATGAGGAAGCTAAGTATCGTGAGCTTGAGGGTTTTATAGCAGTCGTGGAGTCCTAGTTTGTGTTACCCTGCACACAAAAACCTATGTGAGATTCACCTTAATTTATATAAGCAACTAGAACTCAAGTAAATCTAGATTTAATTAAAAACATGAAAAATAGTTTTGTACTATGGTATTTGTGGAAGAAAAATATGTATTTGTGACCCACCCAACATGTAGTAGAGACCAAGGGATAGCAGAGGTAGAATCTAATCTAGAAAGAAGAGGAAAATTTACAATCCTTCTTGTGTTGCAGAGCGGAGTGAACTGTGAACTAGCAGAATGGGAGTTTGAGCTACGTGGGAATAAACCGCAAACCCCAAACCTCCACTCCCATTGATTGGAGGGTAATGCCATGGAGGATTACCACCATCGATGCACTGCTTATCCCATAGAGGAGGGCACCCAAAGTGGCCAATGCATAGGTGAGCCTAGAACCTTCGTAGGGCATGGGTTATAGGAACTCGAGGGATGGTTGGTTGCGTGTTAATAACCATGGTCAATATCATACAATAAAAGTAATTTTTAAAGAAAAATAATGATGAACCATAGTTTAAACCATTAAAAAATTTATGAGGATATGTTACATGTGCTACTAGAGCTGAGTCGTTTACACTGGTGGCCTAACTTGGCCAGGTAACTATTGGTAATTGGTGTTCTTCATAGATGGAGAGAGATAGAAAATGATGTGATTTGGAGGTAGAACAACCTTCACATCACTAAGAGAGCCCATTGCTAGACTTTAGTTGGACACCATGTGAAGGAACCAATCCAGAATTATGGATTGAGCTGTAAAATGGAAATCGCAATAAAAAGAAAACTTTAATGGAAAAAATGCAATAAGTTAAAGATGAAATGGCAACTCTGTAGACTTAAAATGAACGCCTAATACAAGAGTAAGAGCGTATTATGAGAGGTTTGATAGATAGACACAATCACCAAAATACTAAACCCATTTTTGAGAATGGTGATCGGGTAGAGTCTCACAGCAGAAAATAAGATAATATGTCAGAAGGAAGTCAAAATAGGGAATCAAAAGGAAATCAAAATACTCAAGATAGGGAGGCTGGAGTTAGCTATGAAATTGATAGGTATAAAAGGGTGAAGAAATGAAAAGTTGAATTTCACAACTAATTTAAGAAAATAAAACCCCCAAGTCATGATGGAGAAATTGAAGAGGGAGTAGAGTCATGGCTCCTGAACATGACTAATTATTTTCAAATTTGCGAGTACTATGAAAATCTAAAAGATTGACTAGCCAATTACTAGTTGAAATGGAGAAGAGGGATAATACTCACTCATAGGGAATAACATAATTGTCTTTCATTAACACTCCTAACCTCTCTAAATAAGCATCTGTACACAGTACTTAGTCTTTATTGGGATCAAAATTTTTAATTATGGGACCAACAATGAGCAAATATTTTAGTCAATCAAAACTCTCTTGAGTACATATAAAGTTAACTTCCTTGTTTTCTTGGTATTTTATTGGATAAGCCAACTTATAAAAAAAAATTAATAACCTATCATAATAACATGTGTTTTCCATAAATGATGGAGTATTTTCCAAGTCCCTAGTAACTAACCAATCAAGGACTTATTTGACCTTTTCAAGGTCTATTTCAATTCTTTCTTTAGATATTACATGACCCAAAAACTAAATCTAATTTTGATAAAACTCACTTTTACTAAATTTTACATACAAATGATGCACTCAAGGTGTATTTAGCACTATTCTTAATAATTTTTGATGTTCCGAGTGTTTTTAAATAAATTATAATATCATCAACTAAGATATTTACAAATTGATCTAAGTACTTTGTTGAAAATACTATTCATTAAAGAAATAAATGTGGTTAGGGCATGTTGATGATGGAACTTTTTAGACTTTACGTTCAAACCATAGAATCTCATTGGGTGAGTGAGATAATGGGATAATGCTCATTGTTTTATGTCTTGTTTCTAGTGGTTGTTTTACTATTTAAAAATTTATTTATAGCGAATAAAATAAATAAACTAAAATCTAATGAATTAAAGGACATAATAGAAATGCGATATTTAAATTTTTTTGCAATAAGAAAAATAAAACATGTACATATGTACATTATATCATATAAAAACATCACTAAAAATATGACATTGAAGGAAAACAAATTTTGGACAGTAGTAAGAAAAAAATAGTGTTTTGTAAGTCATAGGGTTACACATAGAAAATGTGTTGGAAATAATACTGAGAGGGGGGGTGAATTAGTATTATCACATTAATAAAACTTTTTCATTTCCATAATCAGATTCATATATGCTACTTCCACAACTTCTTATGATTAAGTTAATTGATCTTCAATGAGTGCATTAGAACATTATCAACCATATTATCAGTTAACAGATGCAGTAACATAGAATAGATCATCACACATAAGGCACACACATGAACACCATGATATAAGGTGGAAACCCAATGCGGGAGAAAACCACCTGCTGCAAGTCATCTCAATCTTCTTCTTAATAAGAAAAATCCTTTTACAATATTTTGTACTGGTGCAGCCTTATACCAGTACGGGAGCTACAACCCCCTTTGCTCTTGTACTAGCCGATCCATTTACTAGTACGCAGGCTACTACCTGCTACAATGCTCCAAAGATTTCCTTTAGCTCTTGTACTAGCTCAGATACTAGTACGTAGGTGCTGACCTACAATCTTCTCTCCTCCAGGTACCACGTTTCATCAATTTTCAGACTGGATACACTGAAGCACAACACATAATCTGAAGGCCACGTTTCATCAAATTTTCATACTGGACC